>BLKR01011561.1:0-30752 GCA_011170035.1 Teleogryllus occipitalis
ATCGAAATCCCGCAAGGCTTCCTCGCAAAGGGGATTTCGCGGTTCCGAAAATTTTATTGGAACAGCATTCATACGTCCTATAATTCGCAGATAAATGCTGTTCCACAAAATGTTCTTTACAAACAAATCTGGTTGTTGTCAATCTCTTCCAAGAACATTTGGCAAGAGCTGGGTCCCCAATTGCTTTTAACCATTCTCAGCATCTAAATCATAAATATATTTATTTTACTGACACAATTCAACAAAATAATAATAAAAAATCAGTGTTAATCAACAAACTACATGCTTAGAAACGTAAGATACGAAAAATGTTACTCACTTTTTAACGTTTTTCGGAAATCCAAATAGCCGCGTTGTAACGGCTAATTTTCGTTTCGAATTGGTGCAATTGGGCAGCCAGTATCTTCTCGTAGATTTCGACATTACAAAAACGCAGATATCTTCCCAGACTCGAAATCACCTGTCGCTAGCAACAGCAGCACACAGATATACTCTGAATTTATTGCACACAGCAAACGCTCGCCAGGGCAGATGCAAGCTCATCCAACGCCTCAGAGACAAACGCCTTTGAATCAACCACCTCAGTCACGCCAAACTCTCAAAATGAGTAGTTCACAGATTCACCGTCAGAGCGCGTTGGTGAAAATACAGTTGCATGTGGCGACGGGCTGAAATTCAAATAACGACTTCTACCGGCCTATCTAGTGACATAGGACTGATATAGTTCGTGTAATATATATATCACATTGCCGAGAAACCCCCTCCTGGCAATGTGATATTTATTTCTTCGATGTTAATATGCGTTTCATCCCTTTGTTGTAGTTGTATTTGTTTTCTTACAGCGAATGTCTTGATGTCTGTGAATCAAATTTACTCACTGCTAGTAAGTAACGAGACCTGATACAGCGGGGCCCCGATAGTTAGTCTCTTAATAATGTCGGTAAGCTATGCTGTAAAAATTGCTTCAGTGTATAATTAGTATTTTTGAGTCTTTTAATAAAGTTTTTGTTTAACGATATTGTAATTACTAATCACATAATTTATATTTTCCTTCAAGAAATTGCTCACTTTTGAAGTAAGTAGATTTTACTTATCACTAGTAACAAGCGATAAATTTCAACACTAGTATTCTAGGATTTCTTGCTCTTATCGAGAATGCAGCATTTACTCTTTGTATGAAAATAAATCATACTCTTCAATCAAATTACTATTTTCGCGACGGCACACCCACATAATTTCACGACGTATCATTTATGAGCCACTATTCAGTTTCAGAGGGGCATTGGCTTATCATTGTAATAATATTAGAAAATTGTCCGCATGGAAAGAAATTTTTGTTAATGACAACGAAACTCAAGGAACAGTAGTTCATTTCGGTGTACAGTTTTTATTGTATGAAGAGAGTGTATTGATGTAGATGTGTGATAAGATAAACCAGCCAAAGTGAAGTAACTACTGTACAGGGTGTTTATCAAAGTAGATGACAATTTAGGCGTGCTAATACTAATCTTGTAGAATTTTTTCAATATTGTTTAAATTACTTTATCTGTGTAGGTATTTAATGTTCACCTATACAATAAGTTGTAAGTAATAATAAATCACAGCTAGCATTTTGAAGTGAATATTCCATTCGTTGAATGCAGCAATAGAATCTGATTTGTACTCATTTATTTAAAAAGAAAATTAAGAAAGGATTACGTTCGAACAACTATCATTTGCACCCTACGTGAGATATAATTAGAACAATTAGTTTCATTCTCAATCAGACGTTGCTATACCGAGAACATTTTGCATCGATTTCATTTTTAAGACGATAAAGGTTTCAAATACAAGCATGATAACACCCACTTATCCATTACATATTGCAATTGTACAAATTATATAATAATATTAGTCGGATTTTGCTCAGCGTAGAATAGTTTTGATAACCTTTCGATACAGGATTGCGTATTCCATTCACTTTATTATCAGAACGGTGTTTTCAGATGATTAAAAATATATCCCAGTGCCAACGTACAAAGATCCTGGTACTATCACTAAATTCATGGTACCAATGACAATGACAATTGATTTGTTTGTTGTTCATATTCTATTATGTTTTTAACGCACATAGGAATTAAAACTTTACTCGACATCGATTCATTGTATATTGATAAACTAAAGTAGAGCTCGTTCTTCGTAGCATCAGTTTGCGTCACGAACTACTTTACCACACACGGGCACTTTGTTTGAATAGTCAGACCTGACGCTGGCCGCCTTGTATGGAGAGCTAGAAGAGTTGAGAAACATTTTGAAACTGGCATAAAGTGACAATTTTCAACGGGAACCAACCAAAAAATAACACGATGGAGTAAAAGATGCAATATTTAAAAGAAATGCTTCATATATTTGTTTCAATTGCTTTTAACAAGGCTATTATTTTGGTATCTGGCTGCATTTACAATTCCCGCTAATATTGTGACAGTATCTAGTGTCTGAATCTCGTTATCTGAAGTCGGATACGATGCGCAAGAGCCCCCTGCTTTCCACCATGGTTTCGGCTCCAACATGGTGGAAATACATGGGTGGGTTCCTCGGGTTCATTGGTTTTAGCTGGTTCTGGGCATCACCAGTTTGCGAATCACGTGGCCACAGCACGGGCATTTCGTTTGAAAAGCCACATCAGACGCTGGCTGCATGTTGCATGGAGAGCGAGAACTGTTGAGAAACATTTTGAAAGTGGTAGAGTTTTCAACTGTAACCAACCAAAAATAATACGAAGGTGTAGAAGATGCAATATTTAAAAGAAATACTTCATAAATCTGTTTCAATGTATTGTAAAGAGGTGATAATTATGGTATCTGGCTGCAGTTAAAATTCCCACTATTTTTGTGACGCAAACTGGTCTCATGGTCTGAAGCTCATTGGCTGAAGTCAGATACGATGCGCAAGAGCCCCAGCCCCCGGCTCTAACAAGATCGATATTTATATATCGAGTGTCGTCATCTTTGAATACTCGAAGTCTCTCGCCCAGTTCAACTGTCAGAATGAACTGAAACACATTCTCTTACGCAGTTGTTATTTTTTTGCCATGTTTGTTTGTGTTTTTATGACGCCCGGCAATTATTTGGTGAATGAGCAGTAAAGGTAAGTTACAGATAAGCAAAAATGTAATCGTGTGATTTTATATTCTTCTCATTTGCATTCTTATTAATACTCTAGAAAAATCATCGAATCAGTTGTATAAGGGAATGAAAAAGCTTTGCAGTGCAAAAATTCCATCAATTTAAGAGTCTAAAGAACTACGAAATTGAACGCAAACTCATTTGAAGATTATGTACGTTGTTTATGGAAGTATTAATTAATTCTTTGAAAAAGGAGATTACTAGCATTTACGTACTTCAGTGGCAAGCCAAGAAATTATTGGCAAATAGTATGTTTCTAATAGTTATTCGTTTTAAGTCAAATATGGAAATATCCAATGAGTTATTCTATTATCATTCTTAAAAAATAAAACGATATTCATCTGAAAATAGATTTGAAAAGATACATATCTCAATAAAATTCATTATTAACATTCAATTTTAGAACTCATAAAGACGATTGCGCAATACAAAAATACCCGTCATCAAAGAAAGTACATAAAAAGCCCGGTGAAAATGCTACAAATTTTCATTTGACAAAAGTTCTTAAGTTTATTGGTATGATTATAATATTAGAGTTATTTGGTATTGCACTGCTTTCAAAGTGTTAAGAATTCGTCGTTTTAGAATATTCAAATTGAAATCCAGGCAAGATCTGAATTCGTCAGTAATGTGATTTAAGGTGTGTAGCATATATAAATGAAATATTCATGCATAATCAATATCAAAAACTTATCACTGTGCTCCTATTTGCAGCTTATTGTATAAAATTATATGTACACCAAGACTTTTGAACTGCACTAGCGATTTCTTCCTAATTTTTGCGCGAATGCTTTTGAGCAGCCTAGAAAATTCATACTGGGAGTTCGATTCAAAATGTTACCCTAAAATAGTTTTTTTTTTAAAATTTAGTTCAATGTAGCTTGTAAAGCAAATGGTCAGCATTTTATTACTAAGCGTCACAAGGCGAGGACTGGATAGAGAAAGAGTTATAGGTGGTGCTGCTTCATAAATGATTGTGATAAATACTTAAGTTACGTCGAGCAATCAGCTAGTTACGAAATACATTCCAATGACGGTGGTTTTTCACTGGAACCAACGTATCATCGCAGACAGTTAATAGTAATGTATCTCACACCCTCCTCTTTAATAAAACCAGTAAGATAGTCTATTATGGATATAACGGACAGAATAACCATAGAAAAAAGATGATCTTTCCTCTAAAATGCAGCCCATTGTTATAAGGAAGAAAGAATTCAAGAAAATAAGAATATGGGGGAGCATGCAGTATACAATTGAAGAGCTTGAAATTGAGTAGTTCTAAACTGCATTGGAGCAAATTCTGAGATATTACCATTTATTTGGCCTCTAGACTTCCAATTTTTATCTGGGAAAGTAGAATATTTTTTTGTCAATAAATGGATAATATAGTTCTTTTTATAAATTCTTTCTTGATGTTTTATACACAATTCTTATAATCAATTTCAGTTTGATGTGACCTGTGACTGCTTTCGAGTTCTTCAATTGAAAGAGACTTGAAGGTTGCGGAAAGTTTGACGATTATGTAAAGAGTTCTGGACAATTCACTTGTTCACCTCAATAATACAAAGAAGAGGGTGAAAAAACATACAGAAGGGAAATAAGTATAAGCACAGACGTATGTGTAACATTGGCATCCAAACTGTTTTGAATCTGCATTATTCCAGACTTGTTATCGATTATTTTTAATGACAGTACAATAGTAATGAAGCTAAAATATAAATTGTTATTATTAAAATCATATTTCGAGAATTATTTTTAAATCTTCAGATTTATACTATGAGACAGGAAACATTGTTAATTTGAGCTGATATAAAGACAAATTTGGGCTTGTTGTACCGAGAAATTACCAAAATTAACCCTACCTTGTGCCCCTAACTACGCAGTTAATTATAAAGATTGCCTCTTGTCATGTACAGGATAAACTAAAAGTAAAGTGGAGACACAAAGAACTTGCGAACAACATTTGTAACAATCCTGAAATCCTGAAAAATTCCCTAATCAAGAAGTGGATCAATTGCACACAACGTTGATTTGACTAACGCACGAAAATTAGATAGGGAAATAAAATACTTCAGTGATGACCTTCTCTCAAGTTGTTCATTCCAATCCCCTTGCAGTTCTTGTAACAGTTACTGGTGATTACGTTACATGAAATGAATTAGTCCAGTACAATGTAGAAGGTTTTTTCTCTATAATTCTTTGTTATAATTCAAATTTCAACTTTGCTACCTCCTAAATGTGTTTTCTGAGAAATCAGAAAAAATGCTCTTTTTTGTTTTCCAGTTACAGCTCGAAAATTGAATATTTTCAGTGACAGAAGTTTAAATACCTTCTTTACATTAAATTTTCTACAAATTAAATCAAACATATCGTCAGACGAATGGTATAGAGACCAAATTTTGAAAAAAATTGCCCAAAAGTTTACCATCCGTCAAAATAGTTATTTACAATACGAGTAGTAAAAGCCTTTTTTTTTTGGCAATTTGGAAAGGTTGCGAAACCACGCCGAGTGCCGCAATCTTATGAGCAAAATATCATTTTTAGCACGTCTTATACCTTTATACGGCTTTACTGAATTTCATTTTATTTTAATGTAAGTGTATAACTCACTTACTAATACATTAAGGTCAGTAGTAGCTGATGCGGTCAGACGAAATAATTTTCTTCGTTGCATTCACAGACTTCTATGAACATTTGAACGGCGGCTCTAGTGCTAAAAATTAGACTTTTACCACGCTATGCCTGCTCTGAAAGAACCGCTTTATAAAGAGCGGTTATGCTAGTGGCTGTCTTAAAAACACTTATTTTTTTACATTTTCTCTTGTTCGCTAGATCTATAACTAGGAAAATCCACACTTTTAGGGAAAAATCTTTATTCACAAATATAAAATAATTTTACAGAAGTTATTCAGATACATAATATGTAGCTAATTTATTTAAAAACATTAACGAAATAATTTTTTTAACAAACAATTCGTGAACATAGAGATCACCACGGAATATGAGAGATTTTATCTTGGCTTAGCGTCGTTTTCTGTTACACACTAAGTTTAAATGCGCTCCATCGCCTAGCTATTTACTTAATAGAAAGAGCTTAAGAAATGCAATTTATTGGAAACTTCTTGTTTATAATTTGTTCTTAAAGTACGAATTTTAGGAATTACTTATAGAAGTGAAAATCATTAAAAAAAATTTGATGATCGAATAGGTAAGTTTCGAGCGTTTTCTTTGGAAAAGCTGGAAGAAGGATTAGGTTTTAGACATTATAAAATGTTTATCATTTTTAGTGCACATTCAGGATTCCGTCAATTTAATGCATGGCTCACATTCACATTGTCAATCCCAATCCACAATTCTTCTTTCTTTTTAAATTATAGACAATGCTTATGCTACTACTTCTACTACTATTACTACTACTATTACTAAATAATAATAATTCGAATCGTGCATCGAAAAACAAGAAAACTGCTTATAATACATGATGTCGCTCACTGAGCTGAAGTACTTAGACTTTTATGTATCAGGTAAGGATTGAGGAAGAGGCCTCAGACAAATTGAAGCCTCCTAGTGCAATGAAATAGACAAGATGGGAAAGTATGTAGTCAATCACCAAGATGACCCACTAATGAGTCTGGTTATTAAATGTGACAGAAGAATGAAAAGAAAAGAAAAAAAAGAGCATTGTAAGGGACGCAAGAAGCATTGCGAAGAAAAGTATGCAAGACGCGCAGAAAAACACGGACACTGAACATCTGATGCTACTTAACATGAAATGTGAGACCCAGAAAATGTAAAAAAAGTCGTGGAGAAACAAACCGCTCCATAGACAATCTCTAAAAAGAATGGGCAAGATCAAACATTTATGTGATTTAAAAGGTGAAGAATGAAACAAGAATCGGAACCAGTTGTAATTGCTGAACAAGATCAGGTATTGACATCTCGGCATTATGATAAAGCGGTTCTTAAAATTTCTCAAGATAATAAATGCCGCATCAGCCAGGAACAAGAAGAAACCATTGATCATTTTGTCTTTGCTGGTCCAATCCTAGCTGAGACCGAATTCATGAAATAGTCAAACGGTGCTCAAAAAGGACAAACAGCGAAAGTTTTGGTGTAGTTTTGAAATTTGGTTCCGGCGTTTTTTGGATCGCTGAACAAGAATGTCAGGTTTGCCAACAAACATTTTGCTCGGAAACACGGTTTTCATGCAAAAAATGTGTAAAAACTATCTTTTTCGGTTTTTCAAAATAACTCAAAGCAATCTGTTTTTTGTGAATAATAGTCCTATACGAAAAGATAACGAAATTACATACATTTAATGTCAATAATCTTTTCCAATTAACGGTTTTGTCGTGAGAGAGAGAGAGAGCCCGTGAAAATTGGTGATGTATGCAAAACAAAAACTAGTGGTGCTAAAACAGCACGTACTATCTCACCCGTATTTTTACGCGAAAAGCACTAAAATTTTTGAAAAATTGTACATGACCTTATTTCAATATCTATCAATAATTATTTAGTTGGAGGAAGAATTAAAAAAAAAACAACAAAACAAACGTACTTTTGCAATTTTCGAAAAATCAGGGTTTTCAACAAACACGAGACCTGCACCATTCTCATAAATGTCCTTCACACTACCCAGTAACAAAATGTAATCAAAAACACTTATTCAAATACTAAATTGTTTGAGCTGCTGTGTACGAGTTTGCATGATCACGATGCTGAACGATCCTGCGTCGGTTCTTTTTTCTGATTTCTTCATCGACTTCTAGCAAATATATAGTCGTGTACCATTCATAATAGATTCTTTTATGATTCTGTAGGGGACCGAAGTCACATGCCCATTTATTCCAAAAACAAAACAGGACCACTTGCGTCGAAATGCTTCTTGCGCGACTTTGGTTGGGTTTGGTTCATATTGAATGAGCCAAACAGTCGATTGTTGTTTTCTTTTGGGCTTGCATGCTTAGATCCAATATTCGTCACCTGTGTAAATGTTGTACACGGCTTTTGATGCACCACTATTGTATTTTTAACATTTCTTTACATCAATCAACACGAGCTTTTTGATCGATTGTCAATTTGTGCAGTATCCAACCCGCACAATTTTTTCTCACGGCTAAATGTTCATAAAGAATCGCGTGTATGCTCGTCATACTAATGCCCAAGGATGCCTACAAATTTCTACGTTCGATGATCTTGCATAATCAGTTCGTACACAGCATTGATGGTTTCGGGCACAAATCTGATTTCGAACGACCTTCTTTAAATTCGTCCGTCAGCGAATGACGAGCACGATTGATTTCACTAAACCATTGTAAACAGTTGTATTTGACGGTGATTCTTCACCAAAAGTTGTAGAAAATCATCACCCGGAAATGTTTTCGAGTCAACTCCATTTCTTAGGCGACAAAAAACTTTCAAATTACAGAACAACACAATTCGCGACCGTAACACACAAAGATTTGGGTATGCATAATCATAAAAAATGGAAAAATTGTATGATGTGTACGATCGATGTTGCCTAGCAACACCAATAATGTCAGTTCCGGAAACAAAGAGCTACCTATGTATTCGTGTTCAGCAACTCCCAAAACAGAAATCTTCACCAAAACTCTTTCTTATGTTCTACCACCGACTTGACTAAAACGACACAGTAGATTGTGTGGTTACCTCCCCTAGCAGATTTGTAACGCCCTCGAAGTTCCAAACACATGCTTCAAGTGGTACGAAACTCACAAAAACTTGTGACGTCTGTTGGACTGTGCAATATAGCACGCCCAACAAATTCAAACTGATCGTACGATAGCGACAAACGAACCGGATATTGTAAATTCGAGATTTGGAAAAAAAGTGTCTACTTGCCGATGTGACTGTGCCTAGTGATCATTACGTCGTAAGGCAGAGAAACATTTAAAGAATTCCAGTCAAATGGTAGAAATTAAGAGAAAGTATTGGTGTAGTTTTGATATTTGGTTCCTATATGTTTTTGGAGTCGCTGAACACGAATATCAGGTTCGCCAAAAAAAGTTTGCCCGGAAGCGCATTTTTTAAGGTGGTATGTTCGTGCTAGTCGCTAGTAAAACACTCAACCATTTATTACGTCTATGAATTAACAATAGTTGCTTGTAAACGTAAACGGAGCATTGAAATAATTATTTGTAAATAGTCAAAAGAAGTATTGAGTAGTTGCTATAGAAAACCAATGTTTGTTAAAAAGTTTAGTCTTTCGCATAATTTTTCATTTTCATGAGTTGGCTATTCTTAATACAGGTTAGTTTGACTTCGGCGCCATATTGTTCTTTCTTTCTACTTTGAATATTAGTCCACATAGTTTACATTGAAAGTTAATTTTCTTCAACAAGTGTGTGGCATAAAATTTTAAGTTATGGCGGTTGTCTCTTGTAGCCAAGGAGAAAGAGTGTCGACAATACCATAATTTCTACAACATAACTCCTGGGCCGAGAGCCCATACTTCTCATTGCGATGAATTTCGCAGCAGTTTTTTTTATCAATTACTCAATTACATAAAAATTTATTGAAGTAAGGAAGTAATTTGTTAGTTCGAAGTTAATTTTATTACCTTCCATCAATCTACTTTCTTTTATAAGAACTACAAAAGCTTTCAAAAACCTCTCAAATTATGTTTACGAAGCGCAGTAAATTCGGGATTGGCGACTATGTTTATCCCCAAATTACACAAAAAATACTCATATTTTCGAAAAATTCAACATGATCTTCTTTGAAGATCTGTTTTTGATGGACATGTTTCATTAAAAAAATTGTACTATCACAATTGAAGTTCTAAGAAGACGCAGAATCTTTTTTATTTTTTCACTTTTGGAAACAAAATGGGTAATTCAACCAACATGAGACCTACACCATTCTCTTAAGCGCCCTTTACGCTAATAAAGGTCCAAATTTAGTAAAAAACTGTGCCTTTTTTTAAGAAAAAAATGTTTAAGAAATGTCAATGTTCGACACAAGACTTCGCAGAAAAATTCTCCTATTTTTGAAAAATTGCACATAACATTATTTAACAATGTTTTTGATGAACACATTTCACTAAAAAAAATATATTCATTGTTGTAGTTGTAGGAAGACGGCGAAAAAATTTAAATTTTAGCAATTTTCAAAAATCAAACTTTTTCAACGAACATGAGTTCTGCACTCTTAAACGTCCTATACGCAATTCGAGGTGAAAATTGAATATATATATATATATATATATATATATATATATATATATATATATATATATATCTGATGCCGTCTTTGTGAAAAAAATTGTTTGAACAAAATTAAAAATTGTCTATATTTCACACAAAATTACGCGTAAAGTACTAAAATTTTCTAAAAATTGTACATGACATTATTTCAAAATCTATCTCTAAGGAATGATTAAGGCAAAAATATCTCATCTTAAGGCAAAATGACAGATGTTATTAAGGCAAAAATATCTCATAATTGTAGTTGTAGGAAGACGCCGAAAAATGTTGAACTTTTGCTATTTTCGGAAAGTCAGGGTTTTCAACGAACATGAGACTTGCACTGTTCTCTTAAACGACCTTCACACTATCCAACCACAAAATTTAATAGAAAACAATGGAACCAGTTCTTTGAAAGTTTTGAAAATATTCCTGGGGCTTCATTTAAGGTACCCCCAAAATTAAAATATCGGTTTTAAATTTAAGGGGCTGCGACATCGCCAGATCGGTAAAGAAATATCAATTTTCAAGAATATTGGCAGTACAGTTTACCCGTCAGCGTTCTCTGTCAGACGGACGGACTCTTTGTCAACTGAGGTTTCGGTATCAAGAACCCACAAAACATGGATTCTGATCACACCACGTATTAGAGGATTTGTTTTCTAAATTTAGCAACTGGATTTATCCACTTTTTCGTTACCAGGTCCTGGCAATAAGAGGTTTTTCTGCCAAAAATTCGTCGCCTTTTCTCGCAGCATTACATAACTTTCTCTTTTCGGCGTAAGCGGTAGAAGGTAAAAATATGTAGTAATGTGCGAAAAAGAATCTGGAAAATTTATATTCTCAGACCTGAAAAACCGGAAAAAAACCTTGAATTTCAAAAAGCCAGATCGCTGGTCACCCTGTGATAGTGTACTCTCTGCTATCATATATTCCGGGAGACCGGTTGGGAGCTTATATCATGTAATCTATAGTAGTAATGCTCTAAATTGATGAGAACTGATTACTAGGCCTAGTATCGATAGCAGAATATCCGTTTTCAAAATATATTCCTACTTGCGAGTTGAAAACTTCGTGGAAAATTCGTGGTAGGACCGACATTTTCTGAAACCTATTTAAGGATTACGTTTTTTTAAACTCTGCATTGACAAGAGCTCCGAAATAAACTTTTCCACTGAAAATATACTTTCTTGAGAACTCTGAAAATTAGTAACGCGCGAAAATGTTCCTAGAAAAAAATTCGTAATCCATTTTCAAAAAATGATTTTTAACAATATTTTACAAACAAATTGTCTTTTATTTCAAATATAAACGAGTAATGGTGTCTAAAGCATTGTACAGTTACAAAATACTATTACATTTATTACAACGATGACATATTACAAATTCTATGAAATGCTACACAAAATGCTTATATTATGACTTTAAACAAATAGACTTAAAATACATGCGAGCTGATGTTTGTTTTTGAAAAGTCTTGTGCCCTATATGTTTTGTGCAATTGATATATATTGCATTAAAATTATTAAATAAAGCAGTTTGACAAAATTGTTTAAACATATGAAGCCTAGAGCCGTAAAGGACAAAGCGAGATCCCTTAGAAATCCTTTAGTCAACTTTTCTCCACTGTTGTTCTTTGCATAAACATTCATAGCATCGATTGCAGCGGACAAGGAAATCTAGGTTTTAGTGACAAGAAAATTTATTTATCGTTTGTCATACAATAAACTGTAGAACAAACTATATAAACTACTCAATCGATCATCTTGCAAACAAGGTTACTATTCCGTACAGATAAATTTTTGATATATAATACTTGGTACTGTTAGCATACAAAATGACTTCAGAAAAAAACTAGAGTGCTACAGAATGGCACAGACTTTCTCGTAGTAAAGTTTTCTAATTTCCTTGGTGTAGCCTGACTTTAAGATTTTGATCCATTCTCTGACCAGATGCCATCTATCGACGCCCAAAATACTTTTTTGACATTTTTTCAACTTCTTGCTTTCCTCGTAGTACAACCAAATTATTACTTCAGAAATATTAAATAAGAGTAAAAAATCGCCCTACATAGAAATTTTTATTGAAAAATTTGTAGTCGTTTTTAACAAAATGGCAATTAGGCATTACTCTAAATGCGAAATTTAAGCTCTTTTTCACAGGAATCTATTGAGTTTTCGAAAAACTTTAATTGAAGTCATTTGATGCATATCTAATTAAAAATGTAAAAATGCATACAAATCGATGGAAATGTCCATATTAGCGGCGTGATAGGTATTTCAAAAAAATTACATTTGTGTAATTTTTGAAAAAAAAACAACAACAATAAAGCAAAACACTTTAAGTCATATTAAACAGTGCATTTAGCACTATCTATTGGAAACATTTGAAGAAAAAATTAGGAGCCATTTTTGAGAAATGGCGTTTGAGCGTTTCTGAATTTTTAGTTAATTTTTACAGAAAACAGCTGAGTTTTCGAGAAACTTTATTTGAAATTATTTAAAGCTCATAAATATAACAATGTGAAGAAATAGCCTTTAAAGTAAATATTACAGACGTGAGAGACGAACAAAATTTAATTTTTGTAATTTTTGAAAAAACAACAAAAGAATAGAGCAATATGGCTTTTATGTCATGGTATAGGGTTTATTTGGAACTAATCTTACAAAAATTTAAAGAAAAAATTTGGAGTCGTTTTTGAGAGTCTTGTTTTTGTTATTTTTTAAAATTGCAAATAGTGCACTCACTATTGCACGAAAACTACTTAAATTCTAAAAAAAGTTTTCATGACCTAATTGAAAGAACTATTTATGCACAAGAAATTTCGTTTTAAGAAAAATCTGTCTTCAATTTTGTAGTCGATGGAAGACGCTGGAAGAAAATAAAAGTTTTGCAATTTTCGAAAATTCAGAGTTAACCGTGTAAATCGGAGCTATGCCACATTTATAAGTGTATTTTGCTCTTATCTTACAAGAAATTTAAAGAAAAAATTTGGAGCCGTGATTGAGATTCTTGAAAATGTCCGAGGGGCTTCGGGTAAAGTACTCCCAAATTTTAAAGAATGTTTTTCCAAATTTCAAAGTTTAACTAGAGCCGGATCAACATGGGATTTTTCAATTTGGAAGAGATCGTACGTATGGTTTAGGCGCTAGTAATGTTCGTAGACGGACGTTTTGAAAAGAACCCTTTTTTGGTATCAGGGGACCCCCAAAACGCGTATTTCCGTTGAAATCTCGAAATCGATTTTCCGCAGCATTACATAACTTTCTCTATAATACGTATATTACTCCCGTATATACGTGTGTATACGAGAAAGTAAAAACTGTTGAAAGCTTGATACAAAATTACAAATATAAAAAAAGAAATTAGAAAATTATGAATGTAGCTCATCAGACATTCAAGCTGCCAAGAAACTTTAGCATAAAACTGCAAGGAGCAAATAATAAATAAAACTATCTTCCTAGCTATTCTTAGAAATGGATAACTTGTTTTGGATTTGTTGATATTCTAACAGAAAATAAACGAAAACCATCATCAAAAGATGGTTGAAGCTGAATGAAGCATGAGTGACAAAATTCCAAAAATTTATTTTATTCAAAAATACAAAACTATGAGCACTTGAGAAATGAATAATTCACAATTTATTACAATGTACTCTTCATTGTACTTTGTCCATATTTTTTGCCAATTTAAAAACTGTAGAATCAAACTTTTTCCACCTTTTTTATGGCCTTTTTTCTCCTGCTGTTGGATTTATTTTCATAATTTCCCTGAAAGTAATAATTTTATTAATAAATAATATTTGTTCAGCATTACCAGTTAAACAAATAATACAAAACTGACAGGCAATGGATTTGCTTATACATAGGCACAGAGTACAAAAAGGCACATGTAGGCACAATAAAAGAACAAAATGAGAAATAAAATTGATTTAATGTAAAATAAAACTATTAGCAATATTATTACTAGATGGTAATATAAGTATATAATGTTACCTATCTTCTTTGGTCATTCTAGAAATTACTAAATCAGAAAAATATTTTGTTCGTAAGGATACAAACCATTCTCTATTTAACAATATCCATTTTGACAATGTTTTCTTTAATGCAATTTTTCTGTTACTTAAAACTGAGACGAATTGCCAGTTTATAAAAAATTCTTAAGGTTGTAATATAACTTCTTCTTTCTCAAATGTTCTATCAATCATAATAATTTATTTAATGAAACATTATTTTTAAATTAATGCGCAATATTAATACAACTCCAGCTTACCTTCGTATGAATTCGAGGGTTGATTGTAATGTTGCAGAATACGTCTAAAAACGTAAATAGAATACGTAAAAATACGCAGAATACGTCTAAAAACGCAAATAATATTATCACACCTTCAATAACTTCTTTACAAAATATTGGAACTTTTTGTTTAAGGATCACTGTTATTTACTTTCAACTTACAATGTAACACTGATTTCCTGAACTTCAGTTTTTTGTCTTTATTTGTTTGGTCCATTGTTATATTTAAACAGTCACTTGCAATCTGCAGCACATATATATAAATAGGTAGAGATTAACCAATTTCACATTTCATAAAAATAATATTATATAATATTAATAATGAAAATAATACAAAATAAATAATACTAACTAATAATCAGACTTTACCTTCACAAAACCAATATATCTGAATTGCTTCAGCTTCTCTCGATGTTAACTGCCTACCACTCTAGGAAACTGCTGTGATGAGAACAGGAAGTGAGGAATAACATTGTACGTTTCACACGTTTTCATATCAGAGGGTTATGACGTATTTTTTTTGATTTTACACACATTTTAGAAAAGAATACTATTGCTCTACCACGTAAGAACACGACTGCAACACTTCAGAATACGAATGAATGCAAAACACTTTGAGTACCTGAAATAGGCAGGCGGCGAAACCCGTCACCCTTTGTCTTGCCTGCAAGGGACAGAAATGGTTCGGAATTTTCGGAAGCGCACCCATAATAAATCCAGACAGCTGACAGCTGGCAAACGTTGCAAAAACGCAGCACGATTACGAATATGGTGTGTTCAAATACAATATTAAACTAAATGTTTTTTTTAGAAAAATGATAAATGGTTCTACATAGTAAAATATAAAGCTCAAACAAAAAGTACATTTTAAATTTATTAAACGTTAGTTTAAATAGTGCAAGAAAATTGAAGTTTTTAAACAGTATTCCATGTGTTCCGTAATTATATATCAAATCTGGGTGAATTTTAATTGAATCATTAAATTTAATGACGAATTATATCAATCTCTCTTTGATGTAAAAGTACTAAGTTTCATGTACTGATGTACTATATTGATTTTAATTTAAGCATTAAATTTAATGTACAAGTACGTTAATATCCCAGGTTAATGTACAAGGTACCGTACATTGATTTTCTTGTACCGTCGTATATTAAATCTACATTGATTTTAATTTACGCATTAAATTTAATGCACAAGTACATTAATCACCCGTCAATGTGCAAGGTACATGAATATTAATTTACAGCCTACATGAAATTTACTGTAATTTCTGACTAGTTTTTACTTGCGTCTCATGTCGATAATATTTACATTAGTGGCGATTTATTCACGTTATTGTATTTATGAGCGCATGTGCTTTCAATGATCTGCAAAGTTTCTCGAAAACTCAACAGTTTTCTGTTAAAACGAGCTCAAAAGTTTGCATTTTCAAAAACGCCATTTTCTCAAAAATGGCTCTAAATTTTTCTTGAAATATTTTCAGGCGATAGTGCTAACTGCTCTGTTTAATATGTCACTAAGTTCACTTAAGGGGATTGTTTTGTTTTTTTCAAAAATTACACATATGTAATTTTTTTTTAATATCTCTCACGCCGATAATATGAACATTTACAGCGATTGGTAAATACTATTGCATTTGTGAGCTTAAGTGCTTCAAAAGACTTAAAATGAAGTTTTCGAAAACTCAACGATTTTGTGTGAAGAAGAGCTTCAAATTTAGCATTTGCAGTAATGTTTAAACGTCATTTTCTTAAAAAAGAGATCAATTTTTTTAATGAAAATTGCCATTTTGGGCGAGGTTTTACTCTTTTTTAATATGCTGAAGGTAGTATTTCGGTTCTACAATTAGGATTACGAAAAATTGCCAAAATTAAAAACAAAATTCTCTGGGCGGCGATAGATGACTGCTAGCAAGTCTGAATAACTAACCGAGACCAAAGAAACTAGAAAACTAATACGAGAAAGTCTGTGCCATTCTGTAGCACTTGTTACTTTCTCGTATACGTACTTATATATGGAGACATACTTATACATAGTATAGACAAAGTTATGTAATACGTCGAAAATCGATTTTGAGATTTCAACACGTTTTGTGGTCCCTGTTTTTTTGTGTTTTTTTAATTATTTTTTTCCTTCAAAACGTCCGTTCGTCCGACTGCTTTTCTTTTCTGATCGTCTGTCTGTCCATATGTGATCATCACTAGCGACTAAACCATACGTAGGATTTTTTTCCAAAATGGATATTCCCCGGTCGATCTGGCTTGACTCGAGATGTTGCGATTGTCAAAACTTTCTTTAAAATTTGGGGGTGATTTACATGAAGCCCATGAGACAATTTCAAAATTTTCTCAAAAATGGCTGCAAAGGGAATATCTAAATAAGGCGGTGAAAAGTGTTCGCAAACCAAATCGATAATCGCGATGCTCATATGAAAGAGAATACGAAATGACGTAGATTCACAAAAGATCAGCCTCCTAGGGCAATCTGTTGCAGATATAGAGAAATGTTTTGCATGCTTTATTTTTTTTCCTCGACATCTATTGCGTGCATCAGGCTGAAAAAGTGCAGAGACGGGGAAACAGTTCAATTTCAAGGAATTTTTGTCAACGAATTATGACACCAAATTCATATAGAAATTTTTTTGGACTTTGGAGTATTGTCTCAACCCCTCTACCTAAAATGGGTATTATAACATTTTTCAGATTTTTAAACAATGTGGACGGTAGTGAAAAAAATTAAAACCAATTTTTTCAGTTTAAAAATTTGATATTCGCGCCTAAATGTGATTCTAAAAAACGGTTTAACCGATATTTAGACACAGATGTAAACACGACATATGAGCTCGAAATCTTATAGGTGTTACATCGATTATGTATCAAACTCAATCGGAATATCCTTGGTGGAAAGAAATGGGTGGAGCATCCCACTTCAGCCAATGAGCTTCAGGCACCAGTGTGCATCATAATATTAGTATGTATTGTAAATGCCAAGATTATCACAGTTACAAGTCATTGAAACCGAAAAAAACTTTTTTAAATATTACATCTTTTATTGCGATTGCCCTTCCATCATGTTATTTTTGGTCAGTCACCGT
Source organism: Teleogryllus occipitalis (assembly GCA_011170035.1). Lineage (NCBI taxonomy): Eukaryota > Metazoa > Arthropoda > Insecta > Orthoptera > Gryllidae > Teleogryllus > Teleogryllus occipitalis. The sequence continues at coordinate 17,758 of BLKR01011561.1, forward strand.
TGAAAATTGTTATTTATGTCACTTAAAAAAGTGTATCTCAACACTTCTTGCACTCCATGAAACATGGCGGCTGACGTCTGGTCTCGAATCTCAAACGAAGCGGTCACATGGTTCGTGATGGAAACTGGATCTGTGCAGAACGAGCAAAAATCGGGGCACCGGAGGAGCCCACCCATCTCTTTCCCCCATGGGAATATCGGGAGGGAAACGATATAGTAAACGTGCGAACGAAAGAGGCACCTTCGGATGCTGCTCCCACATACCTGCAATCATTTAAACACACATTTGGCACACGCTAGTTACTTCGCGAAAAAACAGAAATGTTGCGTTTATAAACAAACGCGTTATCTCAGTTATTGAAGAAAGTGTCAATGATTAATTATCTATGATTGCCTAATTGTCAATGGTTAATAAATATACAATTAAGTGATTTATTATATTATAATATTATTATTTATATTATAAATATAAATGATTAATATACCTAAAACCCAGTAACTTGATTTATATTAGAAACAATAGATAAATCTAAAAAACAAAGGGGGTTTGATAATAGTGTGTCGATAATATAAATATTTTCCACATAAAATAAACAGTTGTGAGGAAAAGTTCCAAATCATCCTGATAAGCAAGACCTCTCAATAATTTTAATATAAACTGACGGTTTAAAATTCGTGAAACAAGTTTTTCCAATCACATTTTGGCGCGAATTGCAAATCTGAACTGAAAATTGAATTGAATTTGTTTTCACTACTGTCCACATCTTTAAAAATCTGAAGAAAATTTATAGAATATTAGAAGACCCATTGTAAGGAGTCAAATTGAGATGGTACTCCAACGTCACGTCGAAGATTAATTTGAATTTTTTTCTATATAAATTTGGCGTCAAACTTTGTTGACAAAAATACATTTAAATTGAACTGTTTCCCTGCCTCTGCAATTTTTTTCAGTCTGATACACGCAATAGATGCTGAGAAAAATAACATTTTTCGTATCTCTGCAACAGATTGCCCTAGGAGGCAAATTTTTTGTGAATCTATGTCCTTTTTTATTCTCTTTCATATGAGCATCGCCATTATTGGTTTGATTTAGGGGCACTTTTCACCGCCTCATTCGGCTATATCCTTCTTTAATTTTTTTGAAAGAATAGAATAAAATACACTTATGAAGATGGCATGTGTCTGATTTTCAGTTTAACTCTTTATTCTGGAAAATTGCGAAAGTTTGAACTTTTTCCAGCGACTTCTTACAATTACAAAATTGAAGATAGAGATTTTTCCTTCAAACGAAATTTGTTCTTCATAATTAGTACTTTCATTAATAGTCCAGTCAAAACGTATCTGACCAAGGCAAAAGTTCAGGAGAATTTTTTTCAACGGTTCTATATATTTTTGAGGATGCTGAATTCGATTTGATGTTTGCCACCTCAACAAAGTTCGACTTCGGAAAGAAAATTACAAAAAATTAAAGTACATAAAATTTTCTACAATACTTAAACTTTAAATTTCTGAAAAACGGTTTAGGCGCTAGAGCGCACTGCAAACTGTTACTTTTTGGACCTCTGGCCAAAGCAGGGGGATTGCTCTATTCAGCCATCCTATCTCGGCACTCTAGTTTCACATTATCGTGCTTAAAAACAGGTGTTATGAGAAAATAATTTGCGTTGCTAAATTATTAACACTGTGAAACGGAATCAATATGTCGTATTTGCTCGCGCGGAGTATCTGTAAATCTAAGCTTTAGGTAATAAAAATAAGAGGGATGTAAGAAAATTATTACAATACAATATATTCATCAAATATTTGTACCAGCAATATCTTTTGTCAGTATGTACCAAATTATGAGTGAAAGTAAAAATAACACTATTGAGGAAATTTTAGGCATTAAACAAGAATATTGAACCAGATTATTTCATGTATTTGGTAATGCGAACTTCAGCTCAAAAAGGGAATAGAGTATCACTGGAATGAAACGAGGATTAGAAATCATTGGACAAAACCGATTATATCCAATTACCGATTTATGATTTGTTTATTAAAAATGGGATTTTTTCTTTTCTCAATTAAGAATATTAGTTATCTCATTATTAGCCAATCACTGACGCGGAAACAAGATATCTATGACAGTGATTCGCCGATAATTATGAAATTGTCTATGGAGAAAACAATGATAAATCGTATCCTTTTGAACTGTACCATAGAGTGTGTAGAGATGGGCTACAGATAGACGTGCATTGAGTCTGGCTCTACCAGATGTAACGCAGTGGAGAAAGAGATCTGATCCGAGTGAGAATGATATTTACTGAGGAGCGACACCGGTTACACAAAATAGCTACTGCTGTCTCTTTTCCTGCTATCTCACCTCCTCCAGCTGTAATTCTAAAGATAGTTTTGTTACCACCACAATATTCGGTCCATGCAAACTTAGACTACTTCTGCGTATCTCCGACAGCGATAACAAAACAATAGCGATTCAGATTCTCGCGCGTGATACGCAGAACCTCTTAGCAAGGTGTGGAAATCTATTACTGACATACGACAATCTATAACTAACCACGATGGATTTCTTGTGTCGGCTCGTGACTGCACTTAAAATATCCACCAGCGTAGTATTGACACTTCAGCCGTGCTGGCGCAAGATCGGCATTCAATGTTAAAATAGCTAGCCACATCACGAACTCATTGTAAAATAATAGGAATCTGTAATATTTGCAGTTTTATTGCGTGTGCATAATGCATTGCATGGAGTGGGCTACTTAACGTTGGAAGATGAAAGCGCTGACAACTTTTGTTGAAGAAAGGGCATTGGAATATTTTGTTGACGCCAGAGAGAGGTGCCACGATAGTAAGTTTTTTCGTTTAAATGTAACTCACACATTCAGTTTTGCGGTAAAATCAGGAGGCAACAAGGAAATCAAAAATTGATTTCTGCTTTCGTGAAGAGCGCTCAAGAAGAGGCTGCATCACATCAACTACATCCATCTATACCCGACTTTGCCTTCCACACTCATTATTTATTTGTCGAGAGGAGAAACCACACAACTTCCCGAAGAAACAAATCAAAAAGCTTCCGTCAAACGAAATCCACCCTACCCTGTGAGGAAATTAGCTATTAGAGAAACTGTTTTATGACTCGCGAAAAATCGTAATGACGATTTTGGACGTTCTGCAGTATATTGCGTAGATCGCTTATTGGTAGTAGACGACTTGTTTTTGTAGTTTGTAGGAAATTTTATCTACTTTTATTTTTTAAATAACATCTGTTTTGATAAAACGCATAGTTTTGAACATATAAGCGAGAAACTAAATACAAGGCGAACTTTTCAGGATTTTTTGCAATTTTCTCGGTGAAGCCGACCTTTTTTTGAGGTGACAAACATCAAATTCTAATTCAGCTCTCTCAGAAACATATACAACCGATAAGAAAAATGACTTCCAGACTTTTTCCTGGATTTCATGTAGTTTTTTTTACATTTTAGCAGTTTTCGTGGAATATTGCTTGCAATATGTGCAATATTGAAAATCACAAAAACAATATTTTTTCGAAAACGGTTCCAAATTTTTTCTTTAAACTTTTGGTAGGGATAGTGCTAAATGTGCAAGATGACATAAACGTCATATTATTGTTTTATTGCTATTTGTGTGAAGTTGTTCACAGGTTATGTGGAATTACGAATCGTTGCCCACGCGCCCCAAAAGACGTTTGGTTTTGTTCTGCTTTGTACTTCCCATGTGAGAGAAATTCTGCAAACGAGCTTACTGTGTTGCTTAAATGGGAAAATAAGTTCACCTTCGAGCAATATTCCAGAAGAAATCAAAGTTGTTCATAGGAGATGATACATAAAAAAACTTTAGAAATAATATCCGTCAGTATAATAGTGCTCTTTCTTTTGTGTCATTGGGTGCTGATATTGCATTGCCACCTGGTCATGGGCCATACGTCTTCAAAATTTTGGGAACTACACATCACAGAATATTTTGATTATACTCTGAAGATCCAAACAATGCAACGTATTGTGAACATTAATCTGGGCACAGTATTTTACATTTATCTCAGATCTCATCGTCAAATTTTGACGGGTTCTCACTAGTATATATATAGTAATTATAGTTGTAGGAAGACGAAAAAAGTTTGAATTTTTGCAATTTTCAAAAATAAAATTTTTTAACGAACATGAGACCTGCACTCTTAAACGTCCTATACGCTATCCGAGGTGAAAATTGAATAAAAGTTGTCGATGCCATTTTTGAGAAAAAAATGTTAAACAAAATAGAAAGTGGCCTATATTTCACTCAAAATTTCGCGAAAAGTATTCAAATTTTGGAAAAATTGTACATGACCGTATTTCAAAATGTATCCTTAAAGGAACAGTTTTCATTAAGGGAACAAATTTCTATGTTTATAACTGTAGTTGTAGGAAGACGCCGGAAAATGCTGAACTATTGCAATTTTCAAAAAATCAGAGTATTCAACGAACATGAGACCTGTGCTATTCTCCTAAACGGCCTTCACACAGTCCAACAACAAAATTTAATAAAAAAACATGGAGCCATATCTTTAAAAATTTTGAAAATGTCCCAGGGACTTAATATAATGTATCCCCCAAAATTAAAATATTGGATTCAAATTTAAGGGGCCACGACATCACCAGATTGATTAAGTCAACCGAGTTTTCAAGGACCTGCAAAATATGGTTTCTGGCTACACTTCGTGCTAGAAGATTTCTTTCCTCAATTTAGCAACTGGATTTATCCACTTTTCGTTAACGGGGACCGACAATAAATTGTTTCTGCCGAAATTTCGCCGCTTTTTGCCTCAGGGTTACATAATTTTCTCTCTACTGCGTAACCGATAGAAAGTAAATAATAGGGTGTAATGTGCGAAAAAGATCCTGGAAAATTTATATTCTCAGACCTGGAAAACCGGGAAAAAGGTTTGATTTCCAAAAAGGCAGATCGTTGGTCCCCCTGACTTCATATTTCGTTCATGAAGTGCAGGATAAAAATTAAAATGGAGTCACGATCGAGCTTGGCAACCGGACGGTCATCTCGCGGTCTCCGTCCCTTTTGCTGTCTGTTTGTGAAAAGTTTATTTATCCTGTGCCGCGAGTTGAAATCTGTCAGTGATTAGAACTATTTTAAGACAACTCCGTGCATTAACCCAGCTGCTCCCGCAGCTGTTAAGGTGGCGTTATGAGTTCTTCTGAGTACAGGGGAAACATAACCCCAGTTTCTTCGAATGTTCAACCTGAATCTGATGGAAAGATGTCTTACGCCAACGTTACATCTACCGATGTCTTTCCCAGCAAAGAACAAGCTGTTGTGTTGGAGTCCCAAGATGGATTAACTCTCAAAGACTACATCACTAAACTTGCAACTATTATAAACGCCAGTGACATAAGGTTTGTTTCACGAATATCTAACAGTAGAATATGTGTGTTTTTAAGTAGTACACAAGTGGCAGAAAACCTAACAGCAAATCACAGTACGGTAAACATTAAAGATCACATAGTAAGCATAAGACCCCTTATTAATAAACTCAAAGGGTTATCATCTCAAATGTCTGCCCCATAATACCACATGATGTAATTGCAAAGGAACTCTCCAAAAGAAACATAGAAATTCAATCAAAAATCTCGTTCCTTAAAGCTGGAATACCAGACCCTGGCTTTTCCCATATCATGAGCTTTAGGAGACAAGTATTTATAGCCCCTGAAGATGTAAACAAACTCCCTGAAACAACAACAGTATTCCATGAAGGTACTAATTATAGAATCTTTCTCTCAACTGATGATATGACTTGCTTCCTGTGCAAATCAACTGGGCATCTTGCCAGACAGTGCCCTACTTCACCTCAGTTAACTGAAGAACATGCTCCTAATGAAGTAAACAAATGTCCTATAACCCAATCACCACATCACCCATCTGAATCTGTCGAGATGCCTAACATATCCGAAGAACCTATTATTAACAGAAACAATTTCCCAACTTTACAAAAAAGACCATTACCTTCAGATTCTTCATCACAATTAGAAACAGAAAATGACAAAAATCAAACTTGTAAAAATGAATCCACAAAATCTAAATCAAACAAGAAGAAAAAGAAACAAGACAAAAGTGATGACAACTCCATGCATGAAAATGCTCATATCAAGAAAGTAGAAGAGCTTATTGCACCCATTAAAAATACTATCTCTAATAATCCTCAAAAGTTCCCTCTTACCTATGAACAGCTGGAAAACTTTCTTGAAAATTCTTTTGGTTCTAACAACCCCATCGTTATAGCTAAAGATTATACTGATGATATTCAATCCATCATTGAAATGCTAAATGAAATTTACCCCCTACTAAATGAAAGATCAATCAAAAACAGAATCACAAGAATAATTAATAAATTGAAGAAACATAACCAATTACCAGAGGAGTCAGGATCTGATATGTCTGAATAAAATGATACATTTTCTATAAATTTTATGAATATTCTACAATGGAATGTCAATGGATTCTATTGCAGATTAGAAAGACTACAATTATTATGCATAAACCATAAACCTGAAATCATTTGCATTCAAGAAACCAACTTTAAAGCCAACCATGTAGGTATTATAAAAGGATATAAACCTTTTCATAAAAATCGATCCACATCCAGCATAGCAAGTGGAGGTGTCGCTACTTATGTTAAAGAGTTCTTAACAGTTAAACAACTTGACATCCAATCTAACATCGAGGTTGTAGCTGTAATAATTCAAGATCATAGCCCAGTGTGTTTCTGTAACATTTACCTACCTAACAGCCACAACTTTGAAATTAATGAAATCAAAGATATAATCAAACAACTCCCCAAACCTTTTGTCCTACTCGGAGATTTTAATTGCCATAACACCTTATGGGGTTCAAAAACAAATGATCCCAGGGGCAATTCCATTGAACCACTCATTGAAGAGCTTGATCTAACACTATTAAATAATGGGCAACCAACTCACTTTAATGTGAGCAATGGTAGCCTCAGTGCTATTGATCTCACCTTATGCTCCACTACAATTGCACCAAGATGCAACTGGTACGCCATAGATGATCCTCACGACAGTGATCATTTTCCCATCTTTATTGACATCAGTAGCCCTCTTCGCATACCAATTCTAACTATGAATCCCCATAAATTGAATTACAACAAAGCTAACTGGTTGAAATACGAAGATCTAATATCCAGGCGGTTGAATGATACTGACATCTTTGAAGGTAATGATGTAAATATTGACAGCATTATCCATAATTTCTCAGAAATAATTTTAAAATCTGCTAATGATTCAATAGAGTCTTGTAAATCTTCAAAAAGGACAAAATCGGTCCCATGGTGGAATGAAAAATGCAGAGAAGCAATAAAACGATCCAAGCATGCTTTTAATAGATACAAAAACATGGTACTGTAGAAAATAAAATTGAATACAAAAAAATGAGAGCTGCTGCAAGAAGAACAGTCAAAGAAAGTAAAATCTCATCCTGGGTCAACTTTGTCTCCAAAATTACCAAAGATCATGATATCAAAAAATCATGGAAAAAATTAATGCAATCAAAGGTATAAAAAGATCCAATCAAATTAATTTTCTTCAGTCTACAGATAACCTGTTTATCACTGATCCTGATGCTATTGTTAACGAGTTAGCTAACAACTTTGCCAATAATTCCAGCACTCTAAATTATTCTGAAGCCTTCCAAACTTTTAAGAATGAGAAAGAAAATGAACCTTTAACTGACTACGAAGATCTGTGCTCTCAATACCACATCAATGATCCCATTACATTAAATGAACTAAGGGCTACATTCAAAGTCCTCAAAGACTCTACACCTGGCCCTGATAACATCCCCTATATTCTTCTCAAGAAACTACCAATTAATGGTCTTGAAACTCTCCTCAAAATTTACAACTTTATTTGGGAAAATAATGTTTTCCCCAAAATATGGACCTCCGCAATTGTCATTCCAATTCAAAAGCCAGGGAAAAATCCATCAAGAAGTACTAACTATAGACCGATTGCCCTGACTTGCAACATGTGTAAAATCATGGAAAAAATTATAAACTATAGACTACAGTGGTATTTGGAGTTCAAGAAGATTATATCAGACAACCAATTTGGTTTCAGGCGTCATCACTCAACTTTATCACATCTAGTAAGCATTGATTCTTACATAAAAGAAGCTTTTTCCAATAAGCAACATGCATTAGTAGTCAACCTTGACATAGAAAAAGAATATGACATGGTATGGGTGCATCGCATCATACTTAAGTTGCAAGAAGTAGGTGTCGGCGGAAATTTGTTGCAACTCATCAAAAACTTTACCAAAAATCGTGTCATTCAAGTAAGGTCCAATGGTAAGCTCTCTGATAAGAAGAACATCGAAAATGGAGTGCCTCAAGGATCCATACTCAGCGTAACTCTTTTTCTATTGGCCATCAATGATGCTGACATGGAAATTACCCCCCAGTCACCGTGAGAAAATATGCAGATGATATCACCATTTTGTGCAAAGGACGAAGCATAGATTCAAGTGAAAAATTAATGCAATCTGCCTTAAATAAAATATACGAATGGTCTCTTAAATCCGGCTTCAAATTCTCTGCTCAGAAAAGTGTCGGCACATTATTCTCAAAACAAAATGTAAGCAGAGTTCCTACACTTAAGCTTAACAACTGCAGTATCAAATTTGATAATACCACCAAAATTTTAGGACTGATTTTCGATTCCAAACTGAACTGGAAGAAACATATACAACACATAGTTGATGATTGTAAAAAAAGAATAAACATCCTGAAATGCATTTCTTACAACAATTGGGGGGCTGATAAGAACCTTCTGATGTTAACATATAAAGCATTAATCCGATCGAAAATCGACTATGGATCTATTATATATGCTTCAGCAAGCAAAAAGGACAACTTGAAACTGGAAGTTATACATAACAAATGTCTTAGAATATGTACCGGATGTTACCATAGCAGTCCCATCGGAAGTGTACTCATTGAAGCCAGAGAACCTAACCTTTCACATCGCAGAGAATATTTAACATTAAAATATGCTCTCAAAGCTGCTTCGTCGACTAACCCTATTATCTACAAAGGCTACAACCCTAAATTTCCTCAATGTGATTACCATCCTCGCTACATACCTTTGTATGCGAAAGTAAGGAACATTTTTGAGGAGTTGCAAGTACACCAACCTCCCATTGAAAAGAAAAGGAACTACAACATCCCACCCTGGACGCTCTCGGGTATACAATTTGATATCAACAATTCCGATAATGAAAGTTACCACATATTCACCAGTGGTTTTAAAAACAGCAGTGAAGTACATGCCTCCGTTGTTACCCAAGATACTACAATCAAACTACAGCTACTTCCCTACGCCAGCCTTACTAGTGCAGAAATCTGTTCTCTCATGACAGCCTTCAAATTGATCAAACAGTTGAACTATAAAAAAATTATCATTTTCTGTAGCTCTATTCCAGCCATCCAGAACATCAACAATAATATTCATAACCTCGAAATGGTAATCATCATACATGAATTGCACCACCATATTGTCAAAGCAGGAAAGTCTGTTGTGATCAAATTCGTTCCTGAAGACAATGAAGTCCTAGGAAGTGAAACTGCAAATCTTGGGACTGAATCGGCGACCGAAGAAAACAGCAATGGAATTATTAAATCCTCCTGTACATTCAATGATATCTGGAAACATGTTGAAATCTTAATGAAAGACAGATGGAACAGCAAGTGGTCCATGCTCAAAGCCAGTGAACTCCATAAACAAATAGGAAATTTCTTCAATTTAAAAACAAGTGTTGAATTAAATAGAAAGGAACAAGTAGCAATATCTAGAATCCGAACTGGACACTGCAAATTGAGTCATATTCACTTATTTAACAAAAGCCCTCCTCCCACCTGCAACCACTGTGACAACTCCACTCTTCTTAATTTAAACCATATAATTAACCACTGTCCTCATTACAACACTCTTAAACAACAAATTCTGCAGGATGACTCATTTGCCTTAATTTTGGAATCCCCTAAATACCAAGAAAAAATTCTTAATTTTTGCAAAAAAATTCAAATATTTTGAGATATATAATAGGTATTAACTATTGTCAATAATTTAGAAACCATGTCAATTTCTGTTAACATAGTTGTTATTATTGTAATTACAACCAAATGTATTATTTAATTGTCGCTAATGACCATCGCTGTTGATGCGACAATAAATAAACTAAAAAAATATTTAGAGGATAAAAATTAACGCGGTGGGTTACTTATAGTCTATGAAAAATCGAATTTTTATGTTGTGTTTAATTCAAGAACATTAAGTGTTTTTAAAGTATTTAAAATATTTTTTGAGGTATCGAACTCCAAATATCGTAATCGAAATAAGGCATTCGGAATATCCAGACAATATCTCAAGAAATTCCGAATATTAAGAATTCTGAGAAAAAATTTGCAGAAATTGTTTAAGAAAACTACATTCCAACGTTTTCAAAAAACATCTCAACTTAGTCCTCATGTACTCACCATTGTTTATAATAGCTCCCGTATACTCATAAACTTCAGGATATTTGAAAAGCATCATTAGAGACAGTTTGAAACTTCTTCGTTAATAAACGTATTAAACTATGATATTCATAATGTAAATTTTAACGCCGTGAGAGATGTTTTAAACGAACGGTGCTAAAAAAGTACATACTTTCTCGCATTATTTCTAAATTTGCAGATTCGAAAATTCAGAGTTCAACGAAAACGAGACCAATGTCATTTTTAAAAGTTTTTAAAAGTATCTCTTATTCTATCCGTGGAAAATTTTTAAGAAAACATTTGGGAGTGGATTTTGAGAAAAAAATTTAAGTTTAAGTTTAATTGTCTATATATCGCGGAAAATTACACAAAAACTATTCATATTTTCGAAAAATTGAACATGACCTTATTTGAAGGTTTGTTTTTTATTAACACATTTTGTTAAGAAAAAAATCCTTTTCTTCAATATTATAGTTATAGGAAGACGCCCCCCCCCAAATTAAACTTTTGCAATTATCAAAAAATCTGGAGTTTTAACGAGCATGGAACCCGCATCACACTTAAACCTTCTTTACGCTATCCGAGAACAAACTGTGATAAAAAAAAAGTTGATGCAATTTTTGAGGAAATGTTGATGTTTTTAAAGCTTCATCTAAAGCACCCTCATAATTCAAATCATTCGTTTCAAACTCCCAAAGCCTCGGGTTCATTCAGATCGATCCGAGAATGTCAATTCTGAAGGAAATGATCTGAACGGTTTCGGCTCTAGCGTTGACCACGGACAGATGTGCCGTCAATCGATTTTTAAGAACCCACAAAAGTTGGTTTCTGGCTACACAACGTATAAGATATTTTTTCTGTATTTAACAAGAGGATTTATCTACTCTTTCGGTACCAGTGCCCGGCAATAAGGAAATTCGCAGTATGCTGGCTTAAGATTATAACTTTATTTTTTTACTAAGTACCTTCGTATGGGCTGTCTCGTGACTCAGAGCGAAATCGTTCGCCCTTTTACCAAGGAGGTCCTGGTTCGATTCCCGGACAATCTCATGTGAAATTTGTTTTAACAAAACGAGTTCAGCTGCCAAGTGTCCTAAACCCACCCTTATTCCTTTCCTTCCCAATTCTGGCCGCTGGGTAGTGACGCAGGAGAGCGCAAGAGAGAGGCGCGTACGCGGAGATGCTAATCTGACTGTCCTCTTGACGACCTACAGACCAAGACTTACGGAGTATATATAAAGTAATGGAAGGTCCTAATGACGTCAATACATAAAAAGGAACGGAGGATTACTCCTAATAAGCGCTCAACGCCCAGCGAAGATTACGAGACGCGTTGCGTCATTTCCAAGAAAGTAAAAATCCGCCGAATTACTTTCAGCCAAGAAAGTAAAAATGACATTTGTGTATTTTTTGAAGAATCGACCGAATACTACATCAAAACGGCATTTATATCAGTCAGTAAATTTAGCATTATCGATTCAAAAAATTGAAAATATTTAGAGTTTTTTGAGAAAATTGTCCATAATTTACTTAAAACTGCACGAAAAGTACTAATTTTTTAAGTGTAAATGACACTAATTAATGACGTAATCTTGGAAAACAAAAATTTTTGTGAACCATTGAATTCAATGCTGTAGTTGTTGGAAGACATTGAAAACATTTTACTTTCGCAATTTTCGAAAATTCAGCGAGTTTAAGGGCAATGGGACCTGTGTCATTTTTATAGGCATTGTATATTTTATCAAAGACGGTAAATAATCCAAACATTTGAAGCCATTTTCGGGAAAAAATTAAAATGATTAAGTTTAAAATGATTTTTGGCGTCATCCTACAACTACAATGTTGAAAATACATTTTTCCCTTAATGAAATCTGTTCTTTAAAGATAGTTCTTGAAATAAAGTTATGTAGTAGATTTTTTTGTAAAGATTAGTAGTATTCGCGTAATTTTGCCTGAAAAATAGTCAAATTTTAAACTTCTTTTTTCAAATACTTTTCCGAATTTTTTCTTTAAATTTTCTCTTCCTTTGATTCAAACGACGGTAAAATTACAGCTCGTCCCATTTTTGGAGATGTCTGTATTTTTGAAAATTAAACAAAAAAGCTATATTGCAAAAGTACAATACTGAATATATTGAGTTTTGCCTTTAATAAAATTTGTTCTAAAAATCAGATCTTTAAAAAAGGTCAGATATTTTTTAAAAGAACGAGTAGTTTCTACTTGATTGATTGATTAATTGTTAGTGCTTCTGGGCGCGTCAACTGCTAAAATCATTAGTTCCTTAAGTGTAGTGCATGTTTTCCCCATTGGAGGTGGCGATGATTTTCTCCCGCTGGTTGGCGAGGGACCGTCGGCTAGCGGGTTTTCTTCAACCAGGTATCTCCCACCAGCAGAGCACCGCCATAGCTGGAACAAGCTCTTGGCTCCCGACCGATCTC
>BLKR01011562.1:0-30725 GCA_011170035.1 Teleogryllus occipitalis
ACAAACAAAATTTCAAATTTTCTTTCTTAATTGTCCTCTCAATCATTTTATTCACATTATTGAAATTTTTTGAAGTGGCATTACATATGTAACACTTTTGAGTTGAAGCAGTTTCAGTCAGAGCATTACATATTTTTCCATCAACCATGGCAAATTTGTTGCGATCAACTTGTAATTCTCTCTCTCTCTCTCTAAACATTACCTTGCTTGTTTGAATATGTTTGATATCATCGTCAACTCTCATTTTTTCCTTAATACATACTTCCTTCGATTCTTTTATAAACTGCATGTGAACAGGTCTACAATATCTTGTCGATGCAGGTCGCGGTTTTTGCCAAACAATCTTTTCATTACAAAACAGACGAAGAGGAACAATACTTGTAATGAAAACAGAAGAATCATCAGAATCATTATTTTGAAATACCTGCTTGTAAGATATGTGTCCCGAAGAGCCATCAAACCCCCATTTTGATATCAGAGTGAGTTGATGAAATACTACATTTGGGAGTGATTCAATTACAGATTCCAGTGACATTAGAAGGCGCTTCACAGTGTGATCAAGCAAAGCTTGCAATGAAATGAGAGCAAAATTTTCGGTAATGTGCATACTTGTAGGGTAACAGAGTTTTTTCGCATCCTGAACTATTTTATATGACGGAAATTTTTCTGGAGCACTTGTCCTTATGATGCGATATTGATGTCTGGTCAATTTAGCTTCCACCAAAACTGATAGAGCATCTTCGCCAGTCATCTGGTGTGGTTCCAATGATTTTCTGTAAGCTGTTCTGTAGTTGTGGGGACGTGTCGGACTTGGTCATTTCCATCAGTAATTTCGAAGCCTGCGGCTGTCCTTCAGCTCTCATGTTCATTTGGGTGGCGAATATTAAAATATTAGATGGTGTAGCATTTCGCAATTCTTTAGTTTTTTGTCGCCTTGTTCGCACAGAACTGGATTCAAAAGAAATTTCCCGGCGCCCACATCTCTTCAGTGAATACTGGTTAAACGAAACGAAACATTCAAGCCATTCCTCATTATTTTTATCAAAATTTTCACGTATTCAGTAAGCCTTCATCCATCGCAACTTGAATTGGGACTTGAGATGACTTACTTTTTGCTTTATATCACTAATATTTCGTGAACCACACTTTGTTCTTGTCTTCAGTTTTCCAGTCAAGAAATTAAGTTTTTTGTCTATTTCTCTCTTATTAGAACTCCGCATAATATCTAAAAGTTCTTTTCTCTTGATATGAACAATATTCGAACTCTTGCCTGCAAAAAAAAAAAAATAGTCTCATAGTACACAATTCATTTCCGGTATTTTACGTGCAGACACTTCCGTAAAAATTCATTCCGGTGAAGAAAGTAGCAAAAAGTAGCAAGAAAAAACGACTGTATAATATATTTGGAACATTACTGAATAGCGAGAAACAAAGATCAAGGCTTGATGACCTTTGATACATAATTAAAAAGTTATGTATTTCACAAAATAAGACGTAAGTTTGAAATGTTAAAAGCTATTTATTTGTAGTTTTATTTCTATTAATATTAAGTCCTAGATTTTGTGTTTGTCACATGCTAAATAACATTAAATACCTAAACTTGAAGCTTCCATTGCAAAAAGTGGGTTTTCTTTACACACACTGACTGAAAAACACCACGAACCTAGAGATAAATTCTCACTAATGAAAAGCACGTCCGATCGCCAATACAACCCTGCACGAACTGAAAGCTCTACTGCGCAGACGGACAGCCCAAGCGGCGTGACATGCTAGGACATGTTCCTGCAGGTTCTTCTTTGCACGAAACCATAAGAAATTTTCACCCTAAATAATTTTGGTTTTTTTAATTTCTGCCAGGTTTTGCTGTCATTTGCCCCATAGTGCGTCGCCCCAATTACATTTTTTTGACATTTCTCAACTTTTTGCTTTCCTTATAGTACAACCGAAATATTACTTCAATAATATTAAAGAAGAGACCTCGTCCTAAATAGAAATTTTCATTGAAAAATTTGACGCCGTTTTTAAGAAAATGGCGATTAAGCATTACTGTAAATGCGAAATATCAAGCTCTTTTTCATAGAAATCTATTGAGTTTTCGAAAAACTTAATATTGAGTCATTTGAAGCACTTCAACTCACAAATGTAAAAATGCATACAAATAGAAATGTGCATATAACGGTGCGATTTCAAAAAAAAATAGATTTGTGTAATTTTTGAAAAAACAAAAGAATACACCAAAATAAACTTTACGTCATATTAAAGAGTGCAGTTAGCACTATCCATTGCAAAAGTTTGAAGAAAAAAATTGGAGCAATTTTGAGAAACTAGCGTTTGAGCATTTACGAAAATGCGGAATTTTGAGCTCTTTTTAACAAAAATAACTGTTGAGTTTTCCAGAAACTTTATTTGACATTATTTAAAGGACATGCACTCATTAATTATATTAATAGTGTCTACTCGTACAAATCACCGTTATTTTTTAAAATTGCATATATTGCACGAAGACTATAACTAAAATTTTCAAACAAATGTACATAACCTTAATGAAGGAAGTATTTGTACAACAAATTTCATTTGAAGGAAAAACTTCGTCAATTTTATCGTTGTAGGAAGACGCCGAAAAGAATCCAAACGTTTGCAATTTTCGAAAATTTAGAGTTAACCGTGAAAATCGGACCTATGCCACTTTTATAAGTATATTTTACTCTATATTAACAAGAAATTTAAAGAAAAAAATTGGTGACTTTTTTAGAGAAAATTTTGATAATGTCAGGGGAGCTTTATGTAAAGTTTTAATGAATATTTTTCAAAAATTCAAAGCTTCAACTGGAGCTAGATGGACAGAGGTTTCTTCAATTTCAAAAAGATCGTACGCCTGGTTTAGGCGCTAGTGTGGTTCTCATACACCAAACGGACGGACGTTTTGAAAATAAACACATTTTCGGTATCAGGAGCCCCAAAACGTGTATTTCCGTTGAATCCTCGAAATCGATTTTCCGCATCATTACATAACTTTTCCTACAGTACGTATATTACTCCGTATATACGTACGTATACGAGAAAGTAAAAATAACAAAAACAAGATTTTCTCAAAAAATTTTAAAGATTTTTCTTTTTACTTTTGGTAGGAATGTTGTACATGCACTCTATAAAATGACAATAACTCCATAGTGCCCTATTCTTTTGTTGTTTTTTTCAAAAATTACAAATATGTAATATTTTTTACTTCCACGTCGTTAATACTTATACTAGCGGCAATTTGTTCACATTATTGTATTTATGCGTACATGTGCTTTTAAAAATGTATAAAATTTTCCGAAAACTCCAGTTTTCAGTGAAATCAACTCAAATTTCCTCATTTAGAGAAACGCTCAAATGCCACTTTCTCAAAAATGGCTTCAAATTTGTTCTTCAAACTTTTCCAGCGGATAGTGCTAGTTGCACGGTTTAATATGTCGTGAAGTTTATTTTGATGTGGAAGTTAATTTAGTTTTTTTTAAATTACACAAATGTTTTTTAAAATATCTCTCACGTCGTTAATATGCACATTTTTAACGATTTGCATACATTACTGGGTTTCTGAGAGGAAGAGCTTATAATAACTTCAAATGAAGTTTTTCGAAAACTGAATAGATTCCTACGAAAAAGAGCTTCAAGTTTCGCATTTACAGTAACGCTTAAACGCTATATTCGAAAAAGCGGCAAATTCTTCAACGGAAATATCTACATAGGACGAGATTTTACTCTTCTTTAATATTCGTGAAGTAATATTTTGGTTTTATTAGGAAACCGAAAAATAGCAAAACTTAAAAAAACTTTGGGCGGCTAATGAAGGCAGCAGGCAAGAGCGTGGAGCTAGACCGTAAAGCCTGTCCACAACAAGGAAATTTGTAAACTTTACTAGGAGAAAGTCTGAGCCATTCTGTAGCACCACTCGTTACTTTGTCGTATACGTACATATATACGGAGTAATACACGTAGAATAAAGAAAGTTATGTAATGCTGCGGAAAATCGATTTCGACATTTCAACGCAAATACACGTTTTAATGTCCCCGATACCGAAAAAGTTCTTTTCAAAACGTCCGTTCGGTGTATGTAAACAACACTAGCGCCTAAACTACAGGTAAATTTTTTTTCCAAATGGAAGAAATTCCTGTCGGTCTGGCCTGAATCAAAGCTCTACGATTTTGAAAAACATTCATTAATTTTTTGGAGTACTTTACGTGAAGGCCCCGGGATATTTTCAAAATTTTCTCAAAAATGGCTCCAAATTTTTTCTTTAAACTTCTTGAAAAGAATAGAGTAAAATACACTTATAAAGTTGGCATAGATCCGATTTTCACGGTTAACTCTGAATTTTCCAAAACTGCAAAAGTTCGATTTTTTTTTCAACGACTTCCTACAACTACAAAATTGAAGACACATTTTTCCTTCAAGTGAAATTTTTGGTCCATAAATAGTTCTTTCAGAAAGGTCATGTACATTATTTGGAAATTTTAGTAGTTTGCATGCAATAGTGGGTGCAATATTTGCAATTTTATAAAAAAAAAACATTTTTCAAAAACGGCTCCAGATTTTTTCTTTAAATTTTTGGTGGAGTTAGTGCCAAACGAACCATATACGATAACAAAACGCCATATTGCTCTATTGTTTTGTTTTTTCAAAAAATTAGAAAAATGTAATGTTTTTGATTTGTCTCTCACATCGGTAATATTTTCATTGGAGGCGATTTCTTCACGGTATTGTATTTATGAGTACATGTACTTTAAATAATGTCAAATAAAGTTTCTCGAACACTCAACAGTTTTTTGTTAAAAAGCGCTCAAAATTCCGCATTTTCAGAAAAGCTCAAACGACATTGTCTCAAAAATGGTTCCAGATTTTTTCTTCACATTTTTCCAATGGATAGTGTTAATATGCATTGTTTAATATGGCATGAAGTTTATTTTCGTGTAGTCTTCTGTTTTTTTAAATTACACAAATGTAATTTTTTTGAAAAATTTCACGCCGTTAATATGCACATTTCCATCGGATTTGTATAAATTATTACATTTGTGAGTGGAAGCGCTTTAAATGACGTCAAATGAATGCTTTCGAAAACGCAATATATTCTTGTGAAAAAGTTCTTCAAATTTCGCATTTACAGAAATGCTTAACGCCATTTTTACTTAAAAACGGCTCCAAATGTTACAATGAAAATTGCTATTTAGGACGAGTCGCTTCCTGGGGTCTTTTACTTCGGCTGCATGTCCCCTGTGGAGACTCTTCAGTGGGCTCCAGGTGATTTGAATTTTTTTTATGGTGCTGTGTTTTATGGTACTCTCCCGTAGAGAGACGGGGATTGGGAGGCAGGGTGAGAAGGATAAAGATTGGGTGGGTTATTTTTTGGGGGTTTCAGAACGATGGAAAGAGAGGTGGGAGAGAGAATGGGGAAGTAGTGGTTTGGAGGGAACCTAAAAACAAAAGGGGTTTGATGATTTTATTTCGATAATATACTTTCCATATAAAATAGTTGTCAGCAAGAAGTTCCAAGTCTTGGTAAGCGAGACCTTTCAGTAATTTTAATATAAACTGTTTAAACATTGGTGAAACAAGGTTTTCCAATCACATTTGGGAGTGAATTTTAAAAAATTAAACTGAAAAAATTGGTTTATTTTTTTATGTTAATTGTTATAGAATGTTATAACTCATTTTAGGGGGGAATTGAGACAGTACTCCAACGTTATCACGTCGAAAATCAATTTCAAAAAATTTATTTATTTATTTATTTTCTATTTGAATTTGGCGTCAGAATTGATTGACAAAAATACCTTAAAATTCAACTATGTTTCCCGTCTCTGCATTTTTTTTCAGCCTCGCAATAGAAGCCGGAAAAAAACCCATGCAAAACACGTTTCTCGTATCTCTGCAACAGATTGCCCTAGGAGGTTGATTTTTTGTGAATCTACATTATTTTATATTCTCTTTCATATGAGCATCGCGATATCGACTTGGTTTGGGGGCACTTTTCACCACCTTATTCGGCAATACCCTTTTCATATAAAAAAGAGTAACATACACTTGTATTGGTGACACAGGTCCAATTTTCACTGTTAACTCTGAATTTTCGAAAATTTACAAAGTTTGCAATTTTTTTGGGTAATTCCTAAAATTACAAAATTGAAGATAGAGATTTTTCCTTCAATTGAAATTTGTTCTACATATTTAGTTCTTTCATTAAGGGTATGTACATTATTTTGAAATTTTAGTAGTTTTCGCGCCATATATGCAATATTAAAAAATAAGAAAAGATTTTCTTAAAAACAGCTCCAAATATTTTCTTCAAACTTTTTGTATGGAAAGTGCTAATTGCACTTTTTAAGATGACATAAAATTAACTTTGCTGTATTTTTTTTCAAAATAACAAAAGTAATTTTTTTAAAATATATCTCACGCTTTTAATACGCACATTTACATACACTATTGCATTTGTGAGTGGACGAGTTTTAAATGAAGAAATTCGAAAACTAGAACGAGAAAGTCTGTGCCTTTCTGTAGCACCACTAATTGCTTTCTAAAACTGTTCTTCGCCCAGCACGATTCGATTAAGTTTTGCACGATTGTATGTTTGGGTCGCGTCAGTTACGACACTGACCGGTCTGAAACAGTTCAAATTCCACCACAAGGACAAAGGGGCTACGCGGTTGATTTTGGAATTGCAGTGGAAGCAGCAACGAGTATAGCACTATTGAATTGTCCCGTCCACATCATCAAAGGAATTATCTGATAGGTTGACATGAGCTTCAAATGACAGAGCCTTGCACGATCCACTGAGGGAAACGAGCACACCCACGACCTAGTTGATCAATGTGGACGATGGTAGGGAAACGGGTCTTCTAAAACCGTCCACTGCATAGCGGTTGCAAATGAAGGGTTGCAAAGGGAGGTCAACAACGTGCTTGAATTCGCTATGGTGAACATTGTTGACTCACCTGTAATGCAAAATCGCCCAAGTGCGGATCCACAGGAAGAGGGGGAGGGTATGCCCCCCCGGGTTAGTTTTTGTAGTGGGAATTTTACATTTCATGATTTCATTCGACGTTATATAATATATGACGATTATATAACGTCATTATGACGATTATATATATATATATATATATATATATATATATATATATATATATATATATATATATATATATATATATATATGACGTTATATAACGACGTTATTCGACGTTAATTATTTAACTTTTGTATTTATATAAATATACATCAGAAAATCTGCACCTAAAAATAGGATTCTTTGCCACAGTACTGTTGGACCAAAAAAAAGTAATTGACCTCTCCCCCTTAGACGATTTCTATCCACCCTTGAACTCGCCAGGTTAGTGGTGGTGAAATTGGTGTCGATGACGGATTCCAAAATGACGCCCCCTGACAAGTACAAGAAGAACGCCAAGGAGGGCTGTGGGTATCTGTATCACCCACAATTATAGGTCAGTTGGTTAATCAGGCTCAAGATGTCATTGGCCAAAACCATTTGACCTGGAAGGATGTACGTATTACATACAGTGAGCGAGAGAGATGGGGTATTTCTGCAAACACTGAAGGTCGGTGCGAGTAGGTGCTTCTGTAAAAAGTAGCGAATCGTGAACCAATGCAGAATCTCCATGGTCGCTGAGGCTGCCATCAACAACCGATCTTACACGGAGAAAAACACGAACAGAAAAGTGACATAGTGGAATTAGGTGACTCTTGTAAACAAATTATCGAAGGCAACCGACGGGGCAATAATAGTATTATCTTGTCCCGTCGGGAGCAAAACAAAATTAAGTTCCAGGATAGGAACCCCGGCTGACGCTTCTTTCAAAGCAAAATCCTCCGAAGCACTGCTTGCTCGACAGACTCAATGATCGCTGAAGATAAATAAAACTTCGTCCTAAACAGAAATTTTCATTGAAAAATTTGAAGCAGTTTCTAAAAAAAATGGCGATTAAGTATTACTGTAAATGCGAAATTTGAAGCTCTTTTTCACTGGAATCTCTTTAAGTTTTCGAAAACCTACATTTAAAGTCATTTGACAATCTACCACTCACAAATGCAATTTTCAAAATTCATAATTTTGAAATTTTACTCTATTCTTACAAGAAATTTAAAGAAAAATATGGAGTCTTATGAGAAAATTTTCAAAATGTCTGGGGGGCTACATGTAAAGTACCCCTAATTTTTGAAGAATATTTTGCAAAATTTCAACAACAGCCAGATCGACAGGGGCATCTTCAATTTAGAAAAGATCGTACGCATGGTTTAGGCGCTAGTAGTATTCACGGGCGGGCGGGTGGCGCCTCTGACCGGGAGGTCCTAGGTTCCAAGTCCTGACGGCGGTAGGATTTTCGACACTAGCTTGTGAACTAGGTCGAATTCAGTCGCTGACTGGAGGAGAATTCTAGGGACCGGCTGCTCTGATCGGTAGTTTTCCGTGGTTTCTCCTATCAACATCAGGAGCCACTAGGATACCGGAGTAGTACCCTAACGAACGGGCCACGGACCGCGCGTGATCTTTCCTTCCTCTTCCTTGTCCTATCCTTTTCCCTCACACACAAATACACTAACCTGCACTACACTACCACATATACCGCGGGCGGGCGGACGGACGGACGGACGGACGTCTTGGTGAAAAAAAGGAACAAACACTTTTTGGTATCACGGGGCCCCAAAACGTGTATTTCCGTTGAAATCTCACAATCGATTTTCGGCAGCTTTACGTAACTTTCTCTATACCACTCCCTTATATGTATGTATGTGAGAAAGTAAAAATTATTAACCTTCCACTCCTAGCAAACGGGAGCTCAAGCAAACTTGAGCAGATAGTGAAGTTACATTTACTGTCCAGAAATCAAAGCAAGGGAGCCATCTCAGCATTTGCTCAAAGAAACAAGGGAACTGGATGAAAACCAAGATCAAGTTGGTGTCAATGATCTCAGGATGACGATGTCATCTATCAGATGAACCATTTTGCACAATCGAATTTTGGTCGATTTCATGACCAAACAAAACTATTTAAATTATAGTCTGCAAAGTAAAACAAAGCATATAGTATGAAATGTGGCAAAAGATCCAAGCATTTCAAAGACAAAAAAATTAACATTTTTCAAAATATTGCTGTCTTGCTTGGATGTATCTGCTGAACACTTTCCAGAACTAGCAAAAAATGTTGAATGAGTAAAAATGAAATATTCAATGAATATGAAGGTGTCATGGATTCTTTAATAGAAGAATATAATGAAGAATTTTCAGATTTTGATGAGAACATTCTGGCTATGAAGTTGTTGTTTGAGCCACATTTAGTAGCTATAACTGAGGCTCCTACAGAACTACAAATGGAATTATTTGAGTTAGGTGAAGACAGTATTCTCAAATCCCTTTTTGATGCTAAAAATAATCCCATTAAAATGTGGAAAAATGCTGTTGAATATCCATGCCTATAATATAAAGCATACCATTTACTTTCCTACTTTGGAAGTACTTACTGCTGCGAATCAACTTTTCTCTCATGACAAACATTAAAACTAGTTTCACAAAACAAATTACAAATGCTCATTTAGAGGATCAATTAAGGTTGGGTATTACCAAGCTTCAACCAAATATTCAATTACTTTCAAAGCAAGGAACAAATCAAATAACACACAAAATTACATTTTAGATACTATTTATCTATTTTCTATTGTATTTCTTTTTAACGTAATAAATTAATTTTAAAACGCTTCTACTGAATTGTTATTTGAAAATGTGTTTAAATATGAAATTGTTTCATGAAACTTATGCAACCTCCTTTACTCCTTACTGCCTAATATAAATGAGGCCTCTGATGATAAAAACACTCCCCATCCCTGGTCTATGGTTTTTGTTAGTTACCTAGGAACTTGGGAAAATAATAAAAGTTTCGATTTTAATTAAAAAATGCAAATATGTGATGCTGGAGGAAGCAGGGAGGAAGTGAGTATGTGAAGTGAATTCACATACTGTTCCTCCCTGCTTAAGGCGCAGCTGATGCAACATGCAACAACAAGCCTCTAAGTAGGTGGCCTCCAGCCATTAAATATTTGGTATTCATGTTTTGTGTTATGTAACCAACTTTTTGATATTCTTGGTATTAAAGAAATATTGTACTGGGTGTTCTTGTCTATGTTAATCATGAAGAGAGTTTTTGCTAAAATATTTAATTGATTGCAGTGTTATATAACATCTTATTTGTTTTTCTTGAGCAGTTTGCTTGCTCCTTTATGGAAAACCATTTTGAATGGGTGTGTTCAGTAACATTTTTGCTTCTGCAAACCACTAGTTTATGCCATTCAATCAGTCCAAAATGGTTGAGTTTATACACACTCATAGTTTACATAAGTTTGAGTAAATTTGCATATAATTTTCCAGACAGGTATCACAGGAGTCTCTGACAATAGGCAGAGAGGGAAAAATCCGTCATTTACAATTACACTACACTTTCGTCAAGAATTCTCCATAAGACTTAGTTAGGACACTGTACAAGAACACATATTAAATGAGTAAAGTTAATTATGATCACACATATTTAATATAGTTACTTTGGCTTTTTAGAACACAAATAAAATAAACAATAATATAACATACCTAAGAACAACTTCAGTAAGGCCAGAAGAGCGTGAAAAGTCGTAATGTAAGCAGCTGACCACATCCAATTCCAAAGCTCCCCAAGACCCTCCCCTCTGCAGCATGTCCCAGTTTGGATCCAGGCAGATGTAGCTGTAGGGCTCCATTCCATCCCCTTGCGGAAGGTGCTCCAAACAGTGATGAAGATGTGTCTCCAGCTGAGTAAGTCCACTCAAACTAGTTTCCCACTAAAAATAAAACAATAAAAAAGGTTGTTAACCACAAAACATACACTTAGCCTTTCTACATTATTAGACACCATTCCTCACTTTTATACAGTACATATCACAGTAAACATATGACAAAATGACTACATTCAAGGAGAATTACTCCATGTTCAATGTAGAATTGGAAGCGGACCAATACTAATGTGGCAACAATGTCCCTTGTGGTAACTTAATTCTTACACCTTGACATACAAAATTAAAAATTGTGTGCATATACAAAATTGATTAACTAGACCTGAACTAGTAAACAACTTACCAGAAAATGTATGAGTTCTGGATCTTGTCCCAATTTTTCATCCAAAAGAAGCAATAAAGCCATGTTCTGCTGACCACAAACATACAGAACAGCTTTCTCAGTCTCTGGAACAGCATTTATTTTTGTATGGTTGGTATCATTTGTATCACTCCTGCAAACACTAGGCCTACGTGATGGTTTATCTCCATTTCTTCCTGGAAGATACAGTTCTCTTACATCACAGGGTGTTGTTTCTCGACTATAAGGAAGACCAGATTTCTCTTCCATTGCTAAAATACTTAATTTTGACATTAGAGGGGTCAATTGTAAATTGGAGAACTGCCTTGGTTTTGCTAGAGGCGACTCTAATGCTCCAAATTTATCCCATGATGTTTTATTGCTGTTTGTTGCCACTTCATTTTCATTTACAGCATTATTACCGCCATCTGATGTGGTCGTTTTAAGGGGTAAACTAAGTGAGCGTCTATATACCTCCTGTTTGAAGGAGACAGCATCCTTCTCACGGCTACTGACAATTAAATTTTCAACAGCATTAGGTTTAGAAAGAATATTGGGATCGTTTTGTTCAATACTGTCATTATTTTGTCCTTCTGTTTCTGACACTGATGGGAAACTTTCACTAGTATTTTCTATAGGGCTAGTATCCACACTTCTTTCAGTTTTCAGTAAATCATAATGATCAGCAACATAATCATGAAATAAAGATCTAGAAATGGGAAGACCATCATTTCGAAAACATGGATGCAATGGGTCTGCAATAGTATTGTAAAAATACTTTTCTGCTGAGACTTTTTCTTGTTCACTATTAGCATGTTCATCACACATTTCATGAGTTATCTGTGGCAAACCAAAGCTATAACATCGAATAGGTATTGCTTTTGCAGCTGGTCTAGAAGAACCATACAAATCATTTAAACTAGAACTGTGAGTTTCACGATCATAGTTAATGGCCTGCTTCATTCCCAATCTATTTCCTCGTAAGTTAGATTTCAGTTTCTTAGCTGCCTGCTTTTTTGATATACTTTTGGTTTCTCCTTTTTTGATATCACTTTCACCCTCACAACAAATAGAGAGCACTTTTGCATGCAAGACTCTATTTATATTCACATCATCTAATGGCGTTTTAGTTTTGATTTCCAAGTTTCTGTCAAATTCCATCCCTGATATTTCTTCTGTCTTACTTCCTGAATCTATTTCATCTACCTTTATTCCTGAATCTGCTTCCTCCTTGCTTGATGACTCTATTTCGCTAGTCTTGCTAACTAAATCTATATCTTCTGTCTTACTTCCTGAATCTATTTCACTAACTGCTTCGAGATCTGGTATATTTTTTGATGATTGTGACACAATAACACTTTCTAATTTTTCTGAATGAACA
The DNA here is from genome assembly GCA_011170035.1 of Teleogryllus occipitalis. NCBI lineage: Eukaryota > Metazoa > Arthropoda > Insecta > Orthoptera > Gryllidae > Teleogryllus > Teleogryllus occipitalis. The sequence goes on from BLKR01011562.1 coordinate 12,534, forward strand.
TCATCTAATTCTCCCTCTTCTTCTGGAACAGTGAATATTCTTGAAGTATCACGCTTCATTGCCATTTGCTCTTTTCCTGCAGTTGTTTTCCCTTGATGAATCTGAAACAAAAAACTAGTGAATAATATTCTTAACGGAGTAGGTTTGAAATAATATTATTTTCATGAACTACCGTACAGCAGAGAAAAACCAAACGCTATAACAGCACACACCTCATATTATTTATAAAGGTCAGAGAATATAATAATATTCTAAATTGTACTTGGATTAATTCTACTAACTCTTTGGGCATTTTGAAAAACTATCATCAAATGAAGCTTCAGAGATTTGAACAACAATAACAATAAAACAAAAAACCCATTCAATTTTTGAAAATGAACCAAAGATTCTACTCAAATGGCTCTTGTATTAAAGAATTTAATGTGTTCTATCTTTACAAAATGTTTAAAGTAAAACTTAGAAGCCATTTTTGATCAATCTAATTCATTCAAATTTTAGCAACACCTACTTATATTTTTACGAAGTGTACATGAAATGATTTAAATATCTGATATTGAGGAATAGGTTGCATTATGAGCTATTTATTTTTATATTGCTCATATTGTTTTGTAATGAAACGATACTAATATTACAATATCACAAATTATAACCTACTCATTCTTCAGTCATTTTGTGAAACACTCTTTTGAGAAAAAACACAGAAATTTGCAATTTTGAAAGTTCTTACTTTTTAAAGAAAGTCAAGACTTATACTATATTTACGAGTGCACTTCCTCTTGTCAAAGAGGAAAAAATTAAGGAAAAAAAGTCACCTTAGTAACACCGAGAATCAAACTCTGACTCTCAGATTGAGAAGTCTCAGCATTAACCTCTTGCCTACTGAAGACCCGGATCAAAAGTGAGACAATTACTCGCCTTCAGAATATGTGGAACCTTCCAAAATTTCCACTTTTCATTTAACATAAAATTACTCTGAATTTTCTAATACTTTAAAAACGCCTCCACGTGTCTCTGATAGTGGGGCACTATCCCAGCCAGGACATGGTCTGAAGTTCCTGACTGGTCTCCCAGCATGTTTGGTACTGCAGTGAATGTAAGTATGTGTGAGAGTAAGGGGAGTGGATAAGAAGGATAAAAAAAATGTGTGTAACCAATTTGATAATTAACATCCGGGTCCTATTTTCATTACAGTAACTTAAAATTACTGATAATTACACACATTAGTAAGTTTTTATTTACAAATAATATGCTTCCAAAAGTCAATAAAATCAACTTGACATGGAGCCAAGTACTCATTTGTGGGTGTTAAACATAACTGAAATTAATAATTTACTCTTATAATAAAAGAGCCATTGAATTGTGAATATAATTTACGGGATATGAAAACAGATAAGAAAACCATGATCATAGTTTCAGAATATAATTGTAACGAAAATATCTTTATTAAAAGCAAAAAGAAAAGCCTAATCTTATCAATTTCCTGCCCCTAATTTTAAATTGAATTTACTTGTGTCACAGGAAAATTACTAACCTTTCTTTGGGGGGTCTTCTGAAGAGGTGCACTTTGAAGAGCAGATTTCATGTTGCTTGATTCTTGAGAAAGTTTCTTGTATTCAGAATTTGGCACATATACATATAACAACTGAACACCAACTGGTAAATGAAATGGAGTCACAACAGATTCAGCAGTGGACTGTAAACATAAGAGACAATTAGTTAGCACTATCTTCCTACAAAGAAAATTGTTCTGTATCCTCATCAATGTACATTATCTGTACTCCCTACATAAGCATTTTATGGAACAATGAATATTTATCTTCCTGTACATCAACTAACAAAAAGAACAGTCAGAAATAGGAAATTAAACAAAATTCAACAAGTCTAACAAATCAATTAATTGAAATATAACACTTAGGATGAAATGAAAGCCTTGGGCACAAAAAATGATAACTTTCAAAATTGTAGCTTTTGCGATGTTATAATTTTTGGCTCCTGTCATCTGTTGATCTTGCAGTGATACTTAAACAATTCATGGCTCACAAATAACCCAATTTGTAATTTTTTTGAAACTCGCTTAAACCCCTTAATGTCCACATATTCACTCACTTATCTCCCGAAAGCGTTTCTGAGTGGATAATGTTTTACACCCAGACTCTTCAAAGAATCTGAATTTTTTATGGCAATAAGTGAATGACTTTTCCCAAACCTGCTGACAAAAGAAATTCTCAAGAAGTTATTTCAATACCTCTTTAAAACTTAAATTAAAACTCAATTCAAGACAAAAATTCAATTTTACGTAACCTCAAAATAAACGTATAGCAGTCATCATTATTTGGACAGTAGATAATAACTGTATGGATAACTGTATAATGATGGATAGCGTCTTCAGGACATTTCTTCAGATTTGGTATTGAAAGTGAATGACAATACTTTCATGAATGATATACATGTATTATGAAGTACATGAATTTCACATGATAAATTGTCAGCCCATGCCACTTCCTGCTTCAAAATGTTTTCCAGTTTTATTAAAATGAACAAGAGGACATCAGCAAGAACATTAATCACACACATTCATGCTCATCTTGTGTATATTCACTGACAATTTTCTCAGATTACCCACCTTTCTAAATGATACATCAATACTTTTTTGATATAATTTAGTTGTTGAGTAGTACCTCTCTCAGACATCTAACATTGTTTGGTAAGTGACATGAAGTGAACTTATCAAGACTAGTATTAACAATTGAGGAGCAAACATTAAAAACATGACATGTCCATCGTTGACCAAAACTAAGTTATACTAAGATTTGTATTAATTTTGATGAGCTCTATAACCACAGACCTTAATTTTCACACAAAATTCAACATGTCTCCTAATAAATTCAGTTTAAAACTACTGTTTTTATAAAAATGAAAACATGCCTACTTTGAAAATTTTAAATTAATTTTATAGCATTTTCACTCATAATGTGGCATGTCCCTTCGCTTTTGCTGATGTCTTACTTGTATTTCGTTCAAAACGTGACATCTCCACAATCCCTCCCTGTATGATTTTATTGTTATTTACCATGTTAGTAGCAAATAAGGAGTCATTTACTGTTTATTTGGAGGGAACGGTATATACACTTGATTTCTATTATTAAAATTGTTGTATAAAAAGAAAGGCATTTCCAAACCTTAGGTTTTAGAAAACACTGACTCGGACTTCCTGTTTTGGTTCCGATGGGTTGGGGTTCCTTGGGTCTGCAGATTTTCCCTGGCCACTCACGAGAAACAATGCACACCTTTTCCAGATATTTTGTCTAATCCTCACTTGCAATATTTAAAGCAGTAATGGTTCAATTTCCTAACATTTTTACAACAACTACATATTATAGAGAATCAGCCAGTTAGCTGCTGGCCACAAAATAGACATGAAATTGTTCTTTCTGTATGTGAAACATTTTGCTTCAATATTGCTATTTACTGTTCAGTTAGAGAAAAATATTATCCCACATTGAATAATTCTGAGCCGAGGAAATGGAGGTGTCTGTTAGTGACATTACTGAGCGTTCAAGAAAACAGAAAAAAAAATTACGAAACATGAATCGTTCAAACCGTAAAGTAAGGAAGCCTGACATGTTTTTTAAAATTATATAAAAAATAATTGTTTTTTGATAAAAGGAGAAAAACGAAGGCGCTCTTTTTTTCACCAAACATATCAATGGATTTGTTTGAAATTGTTTAAGTAGGGAGGATATTCTTATATAAATAAATTATTTTTAATAAAATTTGCAATAATGGATTTGTGCAAAAAGCTGCACGAAAAAGATGCAAGAAAAAGAATGTTAATTTTCCCATTATAATTTTATGAATTTCAATAAAAAGGATTTATTTTCCATTCAAATCAAGATATGTCCAGCTGTCATTCAATCAAAGCATGACATATCCTTCGTGTGCATTCAAAATGAGACATGTCCAACACAAAACTCGCTCTAAAATTGAGCCAAACATAGAATATTAAAGTTTTATATTAATAATATATTTACCTATCGTTATTACATAATTAAGAATTGAATACAAATCAAATATTTGCATAATTTAGATGCTATAACATTTTTGCGTTTTTCTCGAAAAGGAGTAAAATGGACAAGTCACTTTTTGAATGTTTGCTCTTCAACTGCAACTGAAATACTGTTCTTTCTTTAAAATACAAGAAAATTTGGAAAATAAATATTCAGTTATCAAATTATTAAATAAAGATAGGTCAAGAAATTTTAAATGTGAAACAGAAACATTTTGTAACAAGAGCTTTTGTTGATAAAAATAAAATCTTGAACAGAAAAGTAGTTCCTATTCCCATTCGAAAAATCATAGGCACTGACCTCTTGGAAATTCGTGTTGTGGGTGGAGAGGGGGGAGGGAGGCAGGACTGTAATGATGTTAAGTAAGAAAAAGCATAATAATTTTAGGTACAGTACAACACAAGAAAAATAATAACTAGAAGATTAATATCAACACTCTATAGCTGCATTTAATTGTCAGTCCTGTAAATAGAAAATAATAAATAATGGACAGTAAGTACCAGCACTTAATCCTGAGCAGACAGAATTTCAAGAGAAATTCACATTCCAAAATTGTGTCACTGTTCTTCAATGAATTTATGAGGGGGATTCGAACTCAAATTGTCTCCATCCCAAAATGGTTCCTGCATCTACCCCTGAAAGCAGCTGAGGCTTTCTATGAAAAATATTTCTCACGATGGTTGAATGGATTGCACACAGATCATTTGCTATCCACACAAATGGCCACTGAATTGTCTGTGAGTCCCATGGAACCCAAGAGAACTTTTGCAAAACTTTCATAAGGCCTAACCAAACGTGTTGACATAGTTATGTGGCTTTAGTCTGCAATCATGCAAGACTAGATACATACATACAAAATATACCTCAGAATAAATGAGGGGTTAGTGACATTATTGGAGGGGAGGGGGTTATGCCCCAGATTTTATAAGGGAGGGGGGAGTTATCACTCCCCAACGTCGGTGCCTATGAAAACAATGTTGGGTAAAGAAATTATGAGTAATCGGATTTTCCATTTATCTGGATTCATCTTAATATACTATTTCAAAAGGTGCAGACTCACATACAGTTGCTGCATAAAGCCAGCTAGGGCCTGGGGCTGGTGAACTTGATCAATAGTGACCCCTTGGTAAATAGGAGCTCTCAGGAAGCAGGGTTCCCGCAGCAGATTGGGCTCCCTTGGTTGATTGGGAGGTAAGACCCCCCCTTGGAAGGTAAGGCCTAGGGCAGGGGCCCCACTGGCTCTCCCCTTACGCCACCACTGCTCACACAGACCATTAGGCCAGAATGAGAACGAAATATTATAATTTTATTATTATTATTATTCATGTGTTGATTACAACTTTTGGATCTGATTATGGCATTCATTTTTTTTCCTAAGTCAAAAAGTAGAAAATCTCAAACACTGTCTCATATCACATTTTCATGAGTTAGTAGGTTTTTTAACATTGATGTTGGCAGAAAATATGATAACTAATGTGAATATTAGATCCATTCCACAAGACAAGTTGAAACCACAGATATTTAACCTTTCACATAAACTGCTGAATGGATGGTGGAAGTGAACTACACCTTGAATTCACTATTCTGATTGGCAAAAAACAACTAATCAACTTATATGAGTCCACCATGATATAACGAGCTTTCTCTTGTTTTTAGAATTTGTGACATTCATTCTTCTATTCAGAAAAGAGCAATACATTACCACGCAGAATCATTTTCTGTTTCAAGAGGAACCATTAAGTGATAATTGAGGTTTTTGAACAAGGTTTCTGTCAACAAATGGTCACTTTCAAGGAATTTCTCTGAGTAATGTGAATATAAATAACAAGGTAGCTGTGACAGATTAAATTGGCTTTTAATGTTATAAGAAGCCTTAAATTATTTATGGTATTCCAAGTTGGGGGAAAATAATTTAAAAACAAGATAGAGAACTTATGAATATTTTATAAATTTTCTCAGAAAATAATCCTGTACAACAATTTTTCTTTAAAGAACATTTTTCAGTCAGAATTTAAAAATTGGTGATCCCTTAACAAAGAAAATTAAATATTTTATATTTCTTAAATTAATACACATTATAGACTGCTTGAGAAAGTTGCTAATTGTGTTTGGAAACCCACAGAATTGTTCCCCAAAATTAAAATGATTAAAGAAAACGCATATATCAAGTGAAGTAAATCCAACTTCTGGTAAGGATTGATAAGAAAGTTGCAAGGAGGACACACTACAATCTTTTAAAAAGACAGGGAGTTTAATAAACCTATGATTTGACAACTGTACATTATTTCTCTTGTCTATTACGAATCTCTTTTCAAATTTCTAGTTAAACAGAGATTAGAGTAGTTAAACAGAGGTTAGAGTATTTAAAGAAAGGTTAAGGTACTCGTCTACTCAAAACTTCAGCAAAATAGTGTTAAAGCACATTTTTTTTACTTGTTTTTTCAAATCTATCATTGAACTTACTAATGCTTCAAAACATTTTCATGTAGCAAACTTAATTTTCAAGACATTTGCTGTTATCTGCACTACTGTGCAAGTACCATGCATCTCTTCACACTGTCAGCAGTTGGGAACTCGAAAGGAGTCACAAAATTTCATGCATCCAGATGAAGGAAAACATTTTCCCTGAACCAGAATAAGTACTTATAAAAGCCTTGTTCTGTTTTAAAGCTATGAGTAAACCTCAAAAAATCAGCATTATGCAAACTTCAAAATAATGCATTAAATGGCTTTTGAAAATTATTAAAAATTTTGAATAAAATCCCAGAAAAAAAATAATTGAAAAGGTTGCAATACAACTAAGAAATGTTACAACAATCGCAATTTTGAGAAGTTTACAAAATAAAAAATTGTTGAATTGAAACGTGGCCCATAACTTCGCAAAGTTGGCACATGGCAGGTGATGCCCTGACATGTTTCTAGCAACCACTGGGTTTGCTTCGGCGGTAGTTAGAAATAACAGTTTTGTTCCTATGCTTGCATGAGCTACATGGTGCTTGTACCTCATTGTGTAATATACATATTGGTTTTCACCTCAGTGGTGCTCTTTTATTCAGACGTTGAATCCCTACTTCCAATTTAACCTACAAAAATAATTTAAGAAATGTTCTGTAGTGCAGAAAAAACATTGAACAGCAATATGCTAATTATTTCCTACACCATGATGTACACAGCAAATGCCTACATCTTTTAAAAATAATTGCATTAAACAAATTAAAATTTTAAAAAAATGTTTGTTGCACTTTTGTCCAAGTGGCTACCAAAGAAACTACACAAGTTTGCCAAGAATGAATCAAATACAATAATTAGGGACTTACCCCGTTAAAGTAGACAAGTACCTTAAGAAGACAAAAATTGCAGATGTGAAGATGTAAAGTGGTTACTTTATAGGAGATCAATACTTATTTAGGGCAAAGGTTGACAACAAATTATTTCCAGGATGGTGCCTTTTATATGGTAGGGTATTCATAACTGACCATGCTGCTTGTAACACAGCCACAGGCATCATAATGAAAATAAATATTAACCCTAGTGGTACTACACAGGGGTTCATATTTGCTTCCATTACAAGGCCATTAGTTCTGGTAATTTTTGTTTGTTTTTAAATTTATATTTAAATGTACTAATGAAGTTTTGTGGCTAATAATATTAACATCAAACATCAGAATATTTCAACGGCATCAACAAAACTGGCAGAAAAACACATGCACTTGCCAAGCTATGACATTGGCAAATGTTTTGTGAAAAATTATGCACATAATATGACACATGACATCGGGAAACATGATAAGTAAACTTCAGCATATATTTATCCTTTAATGTGAACCATTATTTCAAAACATTTTGGTCATTAAAAGAAGTGGTTGCAGATCATTTGCAGTAATAATGTAAATTAAAATTTTTGCAACAAAACCTTATATCTACAATGAACATTGCACATTATAACTAAAATAAACATTGAACAATAAAACAGAATATTATTACCTTGATTCGATATGGATCTGTTGATACGAGTCTTTTTGTAAGATCTGAACTTAACTGTGTTGCTACAACCCTGAAGGCAAGCAAATAAACAGAAATCAGTAAATGGTATAACACCTATAAATACATGATATATAATATCAATACAGCAAAATCCCTGTGCCACACCCTTGATCGTGATGACAGATAAATTACTACACATTACAAGGGGCCACTCTTGAAAATTCAATATCATATTCAACAGGTCTAAGGAATTTGAGGAATATTGAGGAATTTCACTCTATATTTTCACACATCCATAAACAGTATCATCACAAATCCATTACTGTAAAAATTTTTTACAGTAAACCCTGTGTAATGTGGAACCTGCATTCACTGGAAAAAATCTCAGAACGGGTCATTTTCCTATACAAAGTATACTGGATATGCTGAAAACCTGCCTAACACAGAAACAGAAAGGAATTTTTAATACAGTATTAAAAATTCTGGATAAGAAAGGAGACAAATATTCTTTAAAATTAAACATCGTCTTGTGGGACAATATTGTACCGCAAGACACTCAGAGCTGTTCTCGTCCATTCGCTTTCTGAGCTATCCTCGTCTGAATCCATGCTACTCGTACGAAAGACACTGTTTATTTGTAATAGCACTGACCTTCACAAGCCCTTGTGAAGGAGAGACATGAAGAGGGATCCTAATGCACACTTTAGGTTCAGTGGCTCTAAATGTTTACAGTTTTCAGTTCAATGAGTTACAGGTGTTGAGTTAATCAAGGGTTTATGATGTCTGGCGGCAAATTCAAAACATTAACTCTAAGTGAGAAAATTGGATTAATTGTCAAATATGAACAAAACAACACTTCTGTCAAGGTTTTGATAAAGAAATTTAAAATTGGAAAAACTCAAGTTCAGGATACCTTAAAATCGAAGACAAAATCAAGATGAGCGATTAGAAGAAATTTTTATGGATGGTTGACACAATGTTCACAAGTACCTTGGCAAAAAGCCGAAGCCTAAATCACCACATGAATTCATCTGTTCTTACAATTATCAAAGACAATAATATTTCTCTTAATTTAATTGAGTTCTTTGTTTCATTAGACTTTTTGTTGGGTTTCTATACATCATTGTCTTTGTCTCTCCCGGGCTGACTTTATTTCTTTAAAATGCAGTTTTTAAGTGAGATAAACTACTCGTACAACCTATTCCGTCTTTGAATGATTGTGTTTTCTGAATTGACAGTATTTATTGCAAACCTGAATAAGCCGGAAACATGACAAAAGAAAATATTGGACCCAAACAATTTCGGCTTTGATAGGTTTTACTGTCTTTCATTTGTCATTACATGTAACATTTTTTAAATTAATAACAACATTCAACCTAGAGGAATCACAGAAAACCCTATGTTTATTTAATGCATAATTCAAACTAGTGTTGCATAGTAGAACCAACTAGTAGGACATACTTTCTCAAATTACATATTATAATTATATCATTCTAACCCATTACACATTGCTTCAATAATTCCTAACCAAGCTCCAGATACACATCTTTAATTTGATAAAAGTTTAAATGAAAACTGCTTCTTGCCATTGAATTCAGTATCCTATGCTCTATTCTTAAGATGATGTTTAAAGAAAAAAACATTCAAAAATATGTACAGAGAAACTTCTATACAATGCTATTAAGGGACCATGAATTTTGAATATTGTATAAAGAAAAACACGATAAAGAGGAAGACTGTGTATATGAGCTTTTCATCAGGACTGGAAAAAATTGACATAACAGAGGAAAATAATTGGAGGAACGCAACATAGACGTTTCACTGTACTTGGCTGGGATTTAAACCAGAATAGTGTGGGTGAGAAATGCGCCCCCTACCACTTGAGACACTGTGACATTATATATAGCTCAATATTTATTGGGATGTAATGTATTCATAACAATTAGTGATTTTTACACATGTCAATTCAAAATTCCTCTGACAACATTGCTTTGCATTAACATTTCAAAAAATTTTACGTAATATGAATTAAAGATCTAATTTTGAGAAATAGACTGCATTCCAAAGAAAATCTGCATCTTTAATAACAAAGCTATTAGTGTTGAAAAAAAATTGATTTTTTGCAAATTTCAATCGCCCAGATGTTTAAATGAAAATAGAATGTATACCACATTATTAAGCATACTGTCTTGTTCTAATTAATAAAATTTGGAGTCAGTTTGACAAATTTTCAAGAATGTTTGAGTGGCTTCATGAAAACTACCTCCAAAAATTAAAGAGATCCATTTCAAATTCACATGACTTCTAGTGCAGATAAAACAATTGAGGATTATCCATTTTCAAGAAAATACTGTGAACAGTTCCAGCATTTGTGTTATCCCTAGATGGACAAACACACACTTTTGAGATAAACCCCTTTTTTTGATATCACGGACCAACAAAATACAGATTCTGATATCACCTATCCAAGTACATGATTTACTACATATTGAAGCAAGCAAAATATGCCTATTGGTATGAGAGACCCACAAAATGAGTTTTTTCTGCACTTTTCCTGTGGTATTTCAATACTTTTTCTGTGCTTTGTAAACAAGAAAGTAATATAATTAGTAGGCCACCTACTTGTTTTGGTAGAGAACTGTTCCACCCAAAACTCCTTTTGCTTGAAAACACTGAAGAATCTGCAGGGCCTCCAAAAAAACACTACCGGCACTCTGAAATCAAAATCGAACAAGATTTAAATATTTAAATTAAAAAAGCAATTGTTAATTTAAATGAAAAATTATTAATTTCAAAGAAATTAACCTTTGGAAGTTTTACAGTAGGAATTGTACCAAAAATATTTCCAGCATACTGTATTATTGGCACAAAGGTTTCAAAGATTTGATGAAGTTTCTCATTGAAGTAACTACCATCTTCAGCACATTTTGAAGAAATTGAATCAAAATCTTTGTGGTAAAATTGCAGTAAACTATGAAGGGTATCTGCGCGATGTTGCAGTATCCAATCTGGGATGTTTCGATCAGTACCAACAGTCTGTTAATAAAAACAAACATTTTTCAAGTGGCAGCACACAACATTCACGATAGTTTGTATTTTTTTTTTATTGTAAAATTAAAGCAGATTATTCATTCTTTTAAAGCAGATTCTCCATTTCTCTTGGATTATCAACACTTGTAAATAATTAAATAATTAACACCTTTACTGATAAAGTTATCAAATGTCATGCAATTTATTCTTTGCAACTCAAATTTATACAAAGTTCATGTAGAATTTTTCTCCATTATGCATTTTAACATGCAATGAAATGAATACAACAGAGCTAAAATTAACTCTAATTTTATTGCAAAAACAAAAATGAACTTATGTAACCAAAACATACACACCAAAATGTATTGACCAAACTGTTGCACCACAAATTTTCCACTATTCAGTGAGATTACTCGAGGACAGGAGAAGGCTGAAAGAAAAAACTGTGTGGCCCCCATAAGCTGACCACAGAGTGCCAATTTCTGCTGATCACTGACCCAAGTGGGGTGAAAATACAACACGGCATCTTGTGGATCATCGTCTTCTTTTTGACAGCGTTGCGTATCATAAATAAACATAATAAAAAGTTCCCTAAAAAAACAACAAAATTATGATAAGAGAAAGCTATTGTGAATTAGCGTCCTGAATATAGGTGGAGGAAAAAACATTAATAACAGCAGCAGATTAGTACACACATAGTGCATTTTTTGAGGAGCTCCTCTACGGAACTTGTTTATCAAGTCGGGAAACAAATTAACCACATGTAAGACGATGTCATTGCAGAAGATTGGGATGAACCAATTTACAAATGAGTTACTGCTCTCAACTTGCACTTATGTTGTCACCAATAGCCAAGTACTATATATCAGAGTGGTCTCTTCTTATAATAATCTCTCTATAGCATGAGAACAATTTGTTGACTTGCTATTTTTTAATAAATAAAATTACATTTTAAATTTTTTCCTACGACTTCAATTTTTGCAAAAAAAATTGTATTTATATACCAAAAATTGCAAAAAAATTGCAGATTTTTGTGAACTTTATATTTTCAATTATTTAAAATTTACATTCCATAATGCAGTGTTATTTGAAATTGTATCTAGTCATTCATAAATTGTAAGTATGGGGGTCCACTAATTTCAGTTCCTCAAAAAATAACTCCTTACTTTAAGTGTGATTTTAACATTACACTATTTTCTGAACATTATGAAATCACATCTAATGTATTACATAAAAGAAGTGGAAAGAAATAAGTGAAAGTTCTCTAGGATGGCTCATGGGCAGTATACTAGCTTCCCACAGTGTGGCCTCGGGTTCGCTTCCTGGTCAAGGCAAAAATAAAGTCATAGCTTTCCTTTTGTCTCAGTTTCTGGAGCAATGACAAAGAAACGCACAGGCAGATGGAGTTAGAAGTTGGCTAGTTACGGTTAAGGTAATACATGACGTTTACCACACGTCTCTCTTATACCCCAATTGTAGGAATTAAACTAGGGGACACCTTTAGCCAGCAGGTAACATCGGACAATCATCTCCAAATACAAAATACATACAAATAAGTGAAAAAATTCTTCAATTTTCCAAAAATTATTTTTAAAAAGTGGATATTGTCCATTGTGTACCTGCAATGAGGAAGAATTAAAGGGAAAAACAAGAAGTTTTTTAATTAACATCAAAAAACAAGTGTGCCTGAAGTACTATAGAGAAAACTTAACTGCACTTTTGGATCTATCTTTGAAAACATAAATTCCTCCAACAACAAACCAAACAAACATGTCAAAAGTTCAAAAATAGACTGAAAACTGTTGTACAAGTAAAATGTCCTAGGTAAATAAAAAAAGTTTAATACATAAGGAGGCCCCAAAATGCAGTTGCCTGCCCTGGATCTTGTTTTAGATTGAGCAGGCCTACCGTTGTTAAGTTACCTAGATTAACTACTAAAAACAAGAGGGATGCACTTTTCTCCATCACATTTGAGGTCCCAAAGTAAAATAGTTAATAAAACTTCTTTTTTTTTCTACGTTCTTAGAGAAATACTTATCCTTGCAAGCGTCTTTATATGGTTGAAAAACAATGACTAACAATCTTCAAATTTTTCTGTAGCATATTTGTTTATTATACTTATCCATCTATCTCCTCCACATTTAAACATTATCACACATGTGGAAATAAATGGAAGTGGCAAAATCTGATCTCTTTGGGAAAACTGACACTTTGCATGTTTTGAAAAATAAAAATATCTTTCTATGTGTGTAAGTTTTTATTTCAATAAGTTGTATAAATATTGTACCTTTATGACCAGTTCTATTGTGCAAATGAAGATTGGATATATTGATATAACACAGCAGAACTTCAAAATAAACTTAGTAGTGTAACCTTCTCTTCCTTACATATCAATGTTTTTTTAAAAAAAAAAAAAGCTTCTTGCAAATTCTATTTTAGTAATAATAAAGGACGAATCCTATTTAAGGTCAAATTCACGGCTAAGAGTATTTTTTGATCAGATACTTTACACAATTGCACCCCCCTTATTATGAGGTCAACAGGACACAAGGTTCTCTTCAACATAACACCACACACAGAGACAAACCTCACCACCCAGGACAAGATCTCTCAATCCTTTATACAACAAATCTGTACACATTTTACCAAAGACTTCCAAATTTACAGTTTGACTTATGATGTCATACATTTCAGAGCATGTAGGAAAATATATATATTTATGATTGGTTCACATGGGTCTATGAAAATGGAGTGTTCATGCACTAGTCAAGTGAAACTAAAACACAGCACAGCACAGCACACTTAAAAAATAGTTCCTAAATTTGAACAAGAATATTTCCGAATAGACCTGCTGTGACAAGAATCAAGACAGAGCATACAAATAGCAAAATTTGTATTATTAGATAATATTAATTGATAAAACACAATTCATCTTGAAAATAGCATAAGAGCACATTTAACGACTTCAGAACGAACTCTGCGACTTCAGAACGAACTATAACGAATTCACATTACTATTATATAAATGAGCTACAATTAATTGCTTCACACAAGATAAATCATGTTCTATGCTTTTATATTTCTATGTAAGCTTATACAGTCTAATTTTCTGATGACGAATAATTGTTATTCAAATATTGAAAGTAAACAAAAATTAAAATAAATGTCAGTCATGCTAACAATAAAATTTTATAATTTCCCGGATGATCAACTTCTTTACAAATTATTGCAAAAATATCATTTGTAAAAATCTCTTTGGTTATTTACAGTTAAAAATGTAGTGTGGAATTTCAGATCAATTAAATGAGGAAAGAAAAAAAATTCACTTACTTCGCCATAGTACAGTCAAATTTTCAATGCAGACAAAATAATTGGTATTGCAGAAACTTCTCAGCCTCAGTCAACAGCCTTATATAACGAACACGTTTTCTGCTTGTTTCCTTGACCTGTCAACTGAAAAACTATCGTCACACACCGCGGCCGTTAATTTGCGAATATTTAAATAGTAGGCCTGCATGTAGTGAACATAATTACAAATCCTGATCGCAAAAATGCATCATGTAATTGTATTTATTTTTATATTTTTCAGGGTTCTTGCAACTCTCACCAGATCAACAGGGCAGAAATGTCACCGGTTAAATGTCTCACATCTTTTCTTGTATTTAATTTATCCACCACAAGAAAGCAGCGTAACAAAATACACATTCAAACTGAAACTCAATTTCTCACATTGGAAGTCTTTTTTCACACTGTCATCGTCAAGATAAAATAAAATTATATCATGTACTCGAGCGTTCGAACCACACCTCAAAGCAACAGCTTTAATTCGAGCCAGCTCGATGATCGCTTTCGGCTCTAGGACAACCCAGCCCCCACTGGCGAAGCTCTCTTGTAGACTTGGGCGAAGAAACAATTGGTTATGTCAAATATTGTTATGCCTCGGAAAATTCAATAGCCCCGAATTCCAAAATTACTCTTCTCTTGCTCTTCACCAACTCTTCATAACTTTTCATTTACATAGTTTTGCTTTGACCACTTGTCAAGTGAATTGAATATGAGATATATTTTCTCTTTGATTTATACTTGGGCTTTTCCAACGTGGCGACTGAGAGTAGTATCTCCAAGATTGAATTCGGCACGACTTTTTGCATCTTTCTTGGTCCTAACGCAAGATGTCGCATAATCGCGATCGCATCAAGCAGTGCTGCAGATCAAGCAACTATAGCGGCAGAACCTTTAGTGTTCTGTGGGCAGAACTCAAGAAGTCGTGACGAATTCCATCTTGGAGATATTCCCCTCAGCCGCCACGTTAGAAAAACCTAAGTATATACACCACGTATACTGTGTTATGCCAATAACATGCGATTAAATTTTAAGTACATTTGACGGCTAACCATCCCGGAAGCAGTTGTTTCTTGGAATTGGAAGTTTCAATTTCAAAAATTAAGTCGTAACGAAGTAATGGTAATCCAAGCACCCGTTTGGATAACCGGTTCCACCTGAGCAATGTAAAATGCATGTAAATTACAGACGGAGAATAAAGCCAGAATGCAATGCATAAAGTCTGAAAGAGTGTAACATGAATGCATGCAATTATGAATACCGTAATATTAATATTGACCATTCTAAACACAGGGCGAATTGACAGATCTTGGCTTAGGAGGGGAAACTGTCAAATAATCGGGAGATTCAATTTTCGATGACGTCACTAAATCGTCAAAGCTTTCTGAAAAACAAACGACTGCTGTAACGCGTGATGTGTAATATGTAATGTATGGCGCTATGAATAGATTATGGAACAGAATTTCCTCGCCTTCCAGATTCATACTACCCTGCCCTACAATCGGGACAGTCATGATTGGAGGGTAGAATGACATTAATTTGGGAGGTAACTTTACACTTGAATAACATGAGAACAAATTACAATAAGTGGTCCACTACTCTCGACTCTGCCCCTCTGGTGAAACAAACCGTATTTCCACCAAGCAACAAAACAACCCTACGATTTTTCGATTCGATTTAACGTCGATTTTTTTAAAGTGGCTGATGATATTAGGTCATTGTTACACCCGGAGAGGGGGGGGGCTAATGCGCATGGTATCCAACTTCAGCCAATTGGCTTCAGACACCAGTTTGCGTCACACTATTAACGGGAAATGCAGCCATACACCAAAATTATCACATCGTTACAAGACATTGAAACCGATTTATGAAGCACATATATATAAAAAAAAAAATAAGGTATTCTGCCATGGCTTCGTTTAGCGCTTCTAAAGAACCGATTGTAGTATTTTTTCCTTTAAAAGAAAGAACGTGATCTCTAGGTGAGTTATCAGATACTGTTAGTGTTGATTCACCAACATTTACGGTGTAAATCTATATATTTAAAAAAATAAGGTATTCTGTCATGGCTTCGTTTAGAGCTTCTACTGAACCGATTGTTGTATTTTTCTTTTAAATGAAAGAATATGATCCCTAGATGTGTTATCAGATATTGTTTGTGTTGATTCACCAACATTTACGGTGTAAATTAATTAATTAAATCATTCTTTAATAGTACGCTTATCAATAGTCAATTGTTTTCTTTCAAAGGGTGGCAGTTTAAAAATCGGTATACATGAGTCCATAGATGTGAGTTCACGCTGCTTGATGTTTTGTTTTGATTGTTGAGATTTGTTTACAATTCGTCAAGGTTTTTTTCCAGCGTAATAATTGCATTGTGGTGTTGACAGTTTGCACGTATTTGCTACTGCGGTGTATTTTGTAGAAAACAATCGCAGAGTGGGTTTTCCTCGGTTGTACTGAAGTAGTGAAGTTGTTCACAGGTAATGTCGAATTCCGAATCGTTGTCCAGGCGCCCCAAAAGACGCAAACGTACATTAACTGGACGCAGGGAAAGAGGGAGTCAGTGTAGGTGTCGTGATAGTGAGGTCGTTTCGTTTTCTATTCGGTCATTGTCTATGAAATGTCAGTTTTGTTCTGCTTTGTACTTTCCATGTGAGAGAAATTCTGCAAACGATTTACTCTATGTTGCTTAAATGAGAAAATAAGTATACCTTCGAGCAATATGCCAGAAAAAATCAAACAGTTGTTTATAAGAGATGATGACTCATCAAAAAACTTTAAAAATAATATCCTTCAGTATAATAGTGCTATATCTTTTGTGCCGGTATTGCATTGCCACCTGGTCATGGGCCATACGTGTTCAAAATTTTGGGAACTCATCACAGAATATCTTTGTTATACCCTGAAGATCCAAACAATGCAATATATTGTGAACATTAGTCTGTGTACAGTATTTTACATTTATCTCAGATCTCACCGTCAAATTTTGACGGGTTCTCACTAGTTAATTAATTAAATCATTCTTTAATAGTACGCTTATCAATAATCAATTGTTTTCTTCCAAAGCTGCTTCATGGTGGCCCTCCTTGATGTTTTGTTTTGATTGTTGAGATTTGTGTACAATTCGTCAGGGTTTGGTTTCAGTGTAATAATTGCATTGTGGTGTTGATAGTTGGCATGTATTTGCTTTTGTGGTGTATTTTGTAGAGAATATTCGGACAGTGAGTTTCGCTCGGTTGTACTTAAGTAGTGAAGTTGTTATGTCGATCGTTGCCCACGCGCCCCTAAAGACGCAAACGTACATTAAGTGGACGCAGGGAAAGAGAAAGTGAGCGTAGAAGTCGTGTAAGTGAGGTCATTTCGTTCTCGGTTGGGTCGTTGTCTATGAAATGTCAGTTTTGTTCTGCTTTGTACTTCCCATGTGAGAGGAATTCTGCAAACGAGTTCACTCGGTGTTGCTTAAATGGGAAAATAAGTTTACCTTCGAGCAATATGGCAGAAGAAATCAAAGTTGTTTATAGATGATGACACATCAAAAAACTTTAGAAATAATATTCTTCAGAATAATAGTGCTCTTTCTTTCGTGTCATTTGGTGCCGATATTGCATTGCCACCTGGTCATGGGCCATACATGTTCAAAATTTTAGAAACTCATCACAAAATATCTTCGTTATACCCTGAAGATCCAAACAACGCAACATATTGTGAACATTAGTCTGGGCACAGTATTTTACATTTATCTCACATCTCACTGTCAAATTTTGAC
>BLKR01011563.1:0-30705 GCA_011170035.1 Teleogryllus occipitalis
TTCGGTTAACAGCCGAACGCGCTAGCCGATTGCGCCACGGAGGCTGCGAGGAAAGGCTTCCCTGTCTGTACTTCGCCCCATTACATATACCGTCTAACCAAAACTTTCAACGCCCGCGGGTGGGCTCGAACCACCAACCTTTCGGTTAACAGCCGAACGCGCTAGCCCCTTGCGCCACGGAGGCTGTGGGCAAATGCTTCCTCGTCTGTACTTCGCCCCATTACAAATACCGTCTAACCAAAACCCTCAACGTCCCAGGATGGGTTCGAACCACCAACCTTTCGGTTAACAACCGAACGGTTAAAAGCATATCAGGATATACTTTTGTTACCATTCCTCCCTGGTCTTTTCCTCTGCATCATTTCAAAGCGTTTTCCGGTAATCCGTGAATGTAGTTGGTGTTCGAATCCGCTCTCGTTGGTAATTTCGTGGCTGAGTTTCCTTCTTTGACGAACATGTCAGCCAATTGCTTTAACGATCGAATGAAGGGAGTACTTGTCGAGAGGAGACGTGTTTAAGCGCATTCCCCCGATGCCCGCGGCTAAGTGACTTTTCACTCCCGAAGTCCATTTGCTCGAGATAAGTCTGTGCGCCGTAAGTGGTACTTGGTGCCTTCGTCGAGTCGTGCGCCACCCCCTCTCCCTGGTGGCTCCTGGGTGCACTTATGGAAGGGAGCGCCCCAAAGTGCCCTGGGAGTCATGTGGTCGGGATCCAAATGCACAGGTCACTTAATGGACGAAAAAATAACTTTTTCTCTAGTAATGCAAGTTGACGTCTTCTTGACATCGACGTTTTGATTGTAATTGCAGAGATGAGCTTTAAAAGTCATAGCTAACATCAAGCTTATATCAGGAGGAGAATTGAGTCACGGATGTCATCATTAGTCTCGCGTTGCTGTTGATAATCACGCGATCAAAATTATTGAAAGGGAAGTAAAAAGTGGACAGCAGACCATTATTTAATTTTCTGGTTTTTAGATGCTTCTGAGATGTTCAGAGTGTTTATCTTATTAAATTGTTTTAGGTTTGGAAAGATATCTTCTGGAGCAATATTCCGTTCATTTTCCGTTCACTTTAATGCCCTTAGATGTTCTTCACATCTTAGATGAAAAATTCGAATAACTCGATGCCAGAGAGAAAAACAGGAAGAAATTCAGGAGATCCCAAACACGTATTTAAGTAACTTTCCAAAATGCAAAGTCTGAAATGTGATATTAAATTGTTCAATGCAATTTTATTGTTTTATCTCTGCTCGGAAGACGTGCAGTCGTAATAAGCATTGGCTCGTGTGTACCAATGTTACGTAATACACGCACCCTTAGTGTTAGAGGATATAGGAAGGAATTAATTTACTTCGTATTTCCGTTCGTTAGTCGTCGGTTCGTTTACTCAAATAGCTTCGAATGAAATGAAACAATTTCGTTCATATAATGCTTAGTGATTGAAATATTTAATGGCAGATGACTATTGCTTATGGAAAAAAATCGAACTCTTATAAGATTCAGTATTAAAATAATTACTATAATTTTATCGAAAACCTACAATTAGGTATAATTTATCTTCCTTATTACTATAAATTTCCTTGTCGCAGTTGGCTAACAAGGTCTTGAGTGATCTTAAGACTTATTGCACGAACTAATAGTATTTCCTTTATTCTTCTTCTTGTGTACACTACCACCTATAGTTCTATCTAAACCTTGGGTGAACCGAATCTGCATAAACCGGAAGAGGTGGCTCAGGGCATCAACTGATGTCATTGCGTTGGTTAACCATGAGGTCCTAGGTTCGAGTCCCGACGATGGCAGGCTTTTAGACACTAGCGTGTCAGATTGGTGGGATTCAGTCGCTGTCAGGGGGAGAATTCTTGATGCCGGCTGCTCTGATCGGTTGTTTTCTGTTGTTTTTTCGATCAATACTTGGCGAATGCCGGAGTAGTACCCTAATAAACGGGCCACGGAAAACCCCCGATCTTTCCTTTCTCTTCCTTGTCCTATCCTCACCCTTTATACACACACACTTACACTAAAATGCACTACACTACCAGACATGCCGGGAGATCAGTCGGGGTCTTAGAGCTTGTCCTGGCTGGGCCGGTGCCCCGCTGGTGGGAGATACCTGGTTAAGGGACACCCCGCTAGACGCCAGATCTCGCCATCGAGCGAGGGAAGATCACCGCCACCTCCAGAGGAAAAAAACATGCATTACACTTACGGAACTAATGACCTGAGTAGTTGTTGCGCCTGGAATCACTAAGAACCAACCCACCAACGCACCGAAGCCGCATAAGCGTCAACCCTCTTTTCCCCTGAGTAAAGAGCGGTGAACTTCCAGAGCCCTCTGACGCTTCGCTTCGCGAGGGCGGGCCACTGCGAGTCCTCGCGGTCCTCGATCGCGTCCCCCCCCCCCCCGCCCAGTGCGTTGGCGATGGCTCCGCGCGCGCGCAGCAGCTGAGCTGCGACCTCCGCGCGCGACCCCCAGGCGCTCTCGGTGGACATGAAAGCACGGTTTTAGGAAACGTTTCTCGTCAAAGATTTCCCGCACCCTGATTACATTACCCGAAGGATCGGCAATATCATCATTACTCATTTCGTATGCGCGCAGGAATTGAGGGAAAACTGGACAGTCTATGACCATGTGACAGATGTCAATTGTTTCGTTTCAAACTCAGGAACTTGCAAAAATCAAAAAACAATTAAACATTCGTTTTACACCTAAAATGGGAATATTTGATTATGTTACTTCGTCCGTTCGCATACTGCGGGTTTCGACTGAATTCCAACACTCAGAGCATAACTGCAAGGTTCCGTAGAAGAGCCCATTCTTATTAAATATCATTTATATTTACGTGTTGCCTAACAGAAGCGCAATTTTTTCATATTCTTGGAATATAAACAATTGTTGTATTGTACATATACAATACTGATATTTTAGTGTTTGTGAAGACTTTTTGTTAAAATAATCAATCCAAGATAGTGTTTTGAACGAGTATTTTATTTCTGCTCTTGAGCAGTGCGCGTGAACCTTTTTAGAAAAATATTTACTGTGGTTTTGTTCATTCGCATTTTTGCTGCTGCAAACCACGAATAAATACGTATTTCAAAATATAGGAAGTTTTTAAACTCCAGTAGAACATTGATAATTGTAACTAATTGGGCTTCCTTCTGCCGCGAACTCTCTTTGCCATTGTATGTAAGGGAGGAAATTGAAACTATGACTTGCCTGTAAAACAGGGTCTTACCCGGCTGGAGTCAATATCTACTTAGCCGATCGAGAGGAGCTGAGTTGTAGTCACTGCTGTCAACGTTTCGACCGTCATGCTGCGACCTTCTTCAGGGCGAAATGTCCAGGACGCGGCGACTCCCAGACAATAGAGTAGGCAATAACTCACCTTCATAAAACACTCTCCACCGTGTTTATTGTGGCTTTGCATATGTTTGTTTATTGCGGGCTAAATACTTGTGCGGCAAGAAATGGCTCCTATTGAGAAGTCGTGATCACCCTTATAAAAGTAAAGAAATATTCTAATAAGGAGAAAAGTAAGGTAGATTGTCTGCTGTTCATTTCTCGCATAAAACTGCAAATATTCAACTTGACAAATTTTCTATATGTGAACATGAAAATGCTAAAATAAATATTTGGAAAATAAGGTATGTAATTTAATTTGTTTTCACTCAAAATTTTATTTATCTCATCCGTTCTGAATTTTTGCGGGCTCCCTATCAGGGTGTTCTAATTTTCAGATACGATATCTTCTCTAGAAGTCATCGTATGAAGAAAGGAATTTATTTCTTTTTCTTGAACAGTAGAAATAGTACAACTTGCGCAAGGACTGCTTGATTTTTGAAATACAACCGTTCCTAGAAGAGATCTCATGATATTTAAACTGTATTTTAGGAAAACTGTTATACACATGAAGTCAAGATTCATGTAAAATTTAGTTTTCATATAAAATTTCCGACGCTTATTCTTAGCGGTAAGTTAATCAGCCAATCGGAAACGAGATCTCTTTTTTGAGGTGATCAGTCAGACTCATACAAGAATAAGTGAAAAGCCACCGATACACCACAAAATCTTGACAAAGAAAACAACAACCCTTCAACATAGTTCAAGTTGTTTATCACAAAACAATGCTTATTGCATTATGTGTTTCATTGTACCTTGCCAGTACCTTTTACGACATTTGAATGGAATATTCGGTATAAAACTTTTCTTCCCTGAATTACAAATCAAACCTCTTGTCTATCTCCTCATTTCTCAAGACTTTTAGGAGTAAAAACATAGATCAAGCGAAACATGGACCAAAATTTAAGAGCAGAGCGCAGATGAAGGTGCCTCGTTCCATCTGACACGGTAATGGAAGTAACTGGCCAAGTGCAGAGTGTTCGCCTCCGCAGCAGACTGTGCCATTTGGGTCGCCTACCCCGCAGCCACATCTGCAAAAAATATAGAGAAATTCTTTAGCGGAGGTATGTCAGCATCTGGGTGGCCAGCCAATGGCAGTCGCTCCAGGGACACGCGAAAGGGGGGGATAGCTCGAGGGCGGCATACTCGCGACATGTGCATTGAGACAAATGAAGCTCTTTAAATAAAGTGGTGCGAATGTTGCAGGTGGCCGTGAATCACGGCCACCCAGAGGTTAACTGAAGTTGAGTCATGGAGGCCGAGCGTCTCCTGGCGCTGAGGAGGCGGATGACGAATTATCTGCGCAAGTTTTCTTGAGCTTCGGAATCTCCGCGCCCTCTCTTTTGCTGTAAACTTCTGCATTAGGGACAAACTGTTTTGGGAGCATTTGATAAATAAATTTGCGCCCGTGTGCCATATAAATTATTTACTCGTGCAACGGCTAATGACCAACGATTTTTTGGGCAGAGTCTGTGATGCAGGAATGTTACTGGTTGACAATCTTACTAAACTGCCATTCCTTCTAAACTCTACAAAATGAGAACTTAAGAAAACTGAAGGTAAGAATTGCCGTTAAAATAAAGAACAGTTGGAAATATTTTACTTGTGTGTGCCTCTAGTCTTGAAAATACTTTGAGAGGAACATTAGTTGTATTAAGTGAATAAAATCCCGTTTGCTTATACTGAAGGACATTCTCGTGACAATCTTGTATTTAATATGCTACGATGGATTTGAAGAGCATGAATGAAGTTAGAAGGCATTCCACGGATGGGTTCAGAAAGTATCACTTTACGTTCTTTGATGAGAAGAGATATCCGTTGACTCAATGAAAAGACTTCCTAACCATTTCTAATTATTATTTTGAAGTCTTCATCCACACACACACACACACACACACACACACACACACACACACACACACACACACACACACACACACACACACACACACACACACACACACACACACACACACGATATATATATATCGAGACTTGTTTCACAGCGTTGACGTTGATTGATTCATATTTAGCGGTTCAGACAACAGTATTTAACTGTGGAGTATCATTTCACGGCTGGGGTCACTAATAGCATTTTGATGGTCTCGATAAGTTCAGTTGTAATGTTATCTCCAGATGATATCCCTCGGCAAGTAGGTCTCCATGGTGTCTTTCTTGTAACACTTTCTGACTTTTTTAGGGTAGTTATGTACTCTCAAATCAAGGACATTTACCGGAGAGAAATTATTAATATTCTGTTCAGTCATGAATTCGATTTTGTTCCTGAAGAGTCTGTGCCAGGGGCAGGTTTCAATGAATGCGTGGATGAAGATGTTGCCAAAATGTAATATCCAGAGGCTAGTAATGAAGAGAAGTACAAATAGGGTGATATCTGCCTGAAATTTAAGCAAGAAACAAAATTTAGACTTTAGGTTCTTCTATATACCACTAATTGGAACTAATTTTATCCCGTTGTAGAGAAGGGCAACATGGAAATCAACTATTGGGAATTCTTGTTTTTTTGCAGGTGATCAAGCCATCGCAGGCTGGTCATCTGATTAATAAATATCCACAACTTAAGAATCTTTCTTCCTGGAATCCGTACGCGTATTCATACATTCGAAATAGCTAGCTGGTTTAGAAAGGCACCAAAGGATACCAAACAATTTTGTTTCTCCCGTTCGGGTACCCGTACGGGTGACATCGCGTAGCTGCACGGGTAAACACGAGCTTTCGAAATCACAACCGAGTGGGGCGTGAAACGAAGCTTCTAATTTTCGTCAGGAAACACGTCGGTGGTTACCCGAATACTGATGGTCTCTTCGTTAAACAGTTCTGAGCACAGGTCCGCCACGAAGAAGATAACGGTGCACCCTTACCCGAACAAAAGCGATTCTCAGCCGAACAAAAGCAAGAAACGTATGGCACGAGGAAAAGACTCAGCCTCGGAACTGAGAATACGAGACGAAGTAAAATTGCGCGAGTGGAACTAGGTGTTCGTAGGGTATAACTAGGTACTGTCTTAAAAGTCCCATTAACAATTATATCTTCTGCGGGTTATTAAATATTGTTTTCTGGTACGTTAACTACGTCCGTCATTATCCCCGCAAGTGTTGTGCATGCTACAATCCAGGATGTGGCAGTGTTTCTCTGTCGCAGGAACGTGAGTTCCAACTTCGCCTTCATGGCGGCTTGCTGAGCTTCCCTCTTGATGTCTCCTCATTGGGGAACCGTCCCAACTGGAACAAGCTCTAAGGTCCCGACAAAGGATAGTGAGGTGCCGGTGTGTGATAGAAGAGAGAAGGGGGCAAGGATGAAGAAGGAAAGATAGCGCGAGGTCCGTGGCCCGTTTGTTGAGGATCTGATCGGAGAAACCACGAGAAACTGCCGTTCAGAGCGGCCGTCTGCTAGAATTTCCCTCTAGACTGTCCTTGAACATTACTCATTTGTTGTGGCGCCTAAAATCCGCTACCGACGGGAGTCCAATTCTTGGTCTTACTGGTCAAAGAAGCTGCAAAGTTCACAATGTTGCCATTGAGCCATCACAGCACGTATTACATTATAGAAGTGTAATTATTATGACTGTTATTGTTACGATGTTTCCGCTCCTGTTGTGTCAGAGCGCGCGTGCAGTGGAGTTGTTTGGACGTGTCGCTCGCTCTGTTTACTCCGTGGCCGCCTGCGCCTCGGAATGCCTTTGACGCCGCACGCCCGCGGCCGCCGCTCCCGACCGAATATAACTCTTCATTTCCGATCGCAAGCGGCGCGACGGCGCTTTGGAATCACGGGCCGTCCCCCCCCCCCCCTTCACCCCTCAGCGTCTGTTCGACTGCTACCTCAGAGAGCGCTGCGCTGCGCTTCCCTTCTCCGGCAGCCGGCTCCCACCGGCGTGGGTGACTCAGGGCATCACGTGATGTCACTGCAGAGCCTCTGTCCACGGGCAGCATTTGCAACACGAGCCACAGAGCTAGGTCGAATTCAACCGCTGTCTAGATGAGAATTCCAGCGGCTCTCTGCTCTCATTGACAGTTTTCCGTGGTTTCTCCGATCGATCCCAGGTGAATCCCTAACGAACGAGCCACGGACCGCACGTTATCATTCCTTCCTCTTGCTTGTCTTATCCTCCTCTAATCCTTGCTTCCTGTTTACTGGGCTTATCGTCTCACGTCCGGCGATAAAATTTTCGTAATTGATTGCTCGTTTTCCACTTCCCTCTACCACTCTCCCGGCCCCTGGTCCACGTTTCACGACCTCGGATCCTCTGGTATTTTCACTTCTGGTTCGCTGCTCACTACCCGCTTCCCGTTTTCTGTATCCGACGGCATACTCCCGAGACTCAAGTACTTTGCTTTCTTCCGGACGATCTGCATTCTCCATAGCCTGCCTCTCCGCTTTCCTTGTCCTATTCTCGGCTTCTCACGTTTCCCACTATCCAGATCCACCCCTATTTCTCTTCCCTGTATCCCCACTCACCCAATTGCTTCTCCCCATTCCCTAACGCCTTATTTGCTCTTCCCGCTTCGTCCTTCCCCAGTTTCATATCTCATCCACCACAATCCACGCCGCATGTCGCCAATCGTTCCCCACACGCCGCGTCTTTTCATTCTCACCATCCTATTGTCCCCATGCCGCGTCCTGCTTCCCCCTCCTAATGTTTTACATCATATATTCCACGATCCACTCCTCATTTCACCACGCATGCCTAGCTCTGCTCCTCTCGGTTCCCCCTTCCTCGCCTGTCTGTTCTCCCCGCCCGGTTTCCTGCTCCACGCTCCCCACGTTTCACATTCCACATTTCGCCAATCGTTGCCCGTTTTCCCTCCTCCCCTTCGCGTTTCCAGAAGCGCCCTCCCCGATCGCGTCTTTCCCCAGTCACCGCTCTCCCCGCGCTCCGCCGCCGCCGCCGCCGCCGCCGCCGCCGCCGCCGCCGCCGCCGCCGCCGCCGCCGCCGCCACGCATGCCTAGCTTCCGCGTTCCGCTTTCAGAGGCTTTCAGGCGCCGCCGAGTGCTCCTCTGAATAGCCTATCGCTGCTCCGCCTCCGCCTCCTGCGGTCGCCAGCTGCGATCGCCCCGCGCACGCAGTGGCCAGCGGCAGCGAGCTGGTGTTTCACTACACGACCACAAATGTCATTCAATTCAATGATGATTAATGTATTGTACGTGAAGTGTAATGTACCCTTGTACATTAAAAAGAGCTTACTATAGTTGCACAATAAATGTAATGCATAACTTAAAAACTGTAGTTTTAATGTACAGGTTCCTCCGTTTCCGCTGCCTCTCCGCATGCATATCGAATATTCATAATCACCAGTCCATCAAGATCATTCCATCCTTCCATGTGACCATAAAGCTTTGATTCATGCATCCTAATTTACATGTCTACATAAAATTTAATGTTAAAGTTATTAAAATTTAATGATAATTACTTTAATGTACATTTCATTAATGTAAAGCGGAAATTTCTGAAGTGAACGTTTACGAGGTGAATCCAGAAAGTACGTTCCGATCGCGATGATGATGGATGAGTAATCGGAGAGAAATGTGCTTGTGCGGGGATGGAGAGGAGGTATGTGGGACTAATGCACTGCAGCCTTGAGACGGCAGTGGTTACCGTACAGTGCTGCGATAAAATGGCTGCTCTGATATTGCCTCCCGCCAAATGAGAAGTTCGTGCAGTAATACGAATTTTGCAAACTCAAAAGCAATCTCTAACAGAGATTCATCGGCAATTGTGCCACATGTACGGACACGACACGATGTTGACAAGAGAGATTTCGCTTGTGCATGACAATGAAAGACTCCATAGAGCCAAAACAAAATGTGTCGCCACACAAAATGTGTCGAATCAGTTTAGATTGGAGGTCTTCGACCATCCACCACACAGCTTGGACTTGGCACCAAGTGACTTTCATCTCTTCCATCTCGTGAAGCGTTCGTGGCAGGAGAACATTTCCACGACGTCGCTGAGGTGGAGACCGAAGTGACTCCGGGGGCCGGACTCTTACGACGCAGGTACACAATGGTTGGGGCTTCATTACGATAAATGACGCAACAGAAGTAGCCAGTGAATCTATTTAAATATTCCAATAAAAATTATTACGTAGTGATGTTCTTATTTTCTTTCTCGGTCATCTAAACTTCCTTTCTGAATCCTCCGCGTACTTCCTAGCCCGTACTTTGTGAAAAGAGAAACCATTGCTCTCTTGCGCCAAAAAAGAATTTTCGACACTTTGTTCCATGTAAAGGAATGGGATAATTTAGTATTACAATGTGGCGAATAAAGTCTCGACGACAAATTATTATTATTATTATTATTATTATTATTATTATTATTATTATTATTATTATTATTATTATTATTATTATTATTATTATACATTTAATTAAATGAAAAATATCATGATCCTAGCGGACAGGGAGTGGTGACGTTTCCTGGAGAACTTAATGTACATTTTTAGGTATTATAAACCAAACAATACAGTAAAAACTGCAGTACTTTATTGTACAGTATATTGAAAAATCTATCACCCTGATCCAGAGGTCACTACAACATTCATTGCTTGGTTTGGGTGTCGGTATTTAACTAAGCATGATCACGCTGTTCTTGAAAGCATCTGACGAGGTGTTGACACACGATCATTTCGCAACTGACCATCACATCTGGAAACTTTACTGCAGCAAAGGGGCGGCAAAGGTGACATCAGCTGATGTCACTGCAGTGCCTCTGGAGTAGGTACAAGGATTTGAATCCCGGTGGTGTATGATTTTTGACACGGGGCTGGACAGCTAGGTCGAATTCAGCCGCTGTTTAAGGAGAATTGTAGGAGCCGGCTTCCTAGATATTTTTCCTCGATTCCTTCGATCACCATCAGGGGAATGCCGGTGCAGTACCCTAACGAAAGGACCTCGGACACACACCATTTAACCTTCCTTTCCTTGTCGTATTCTCTCCCCTTACTTAGACTCACCTTCACTACCATACATGCTGGGAGACCTGTCGAAAGCTTAGAGCTTGTCTTGGTGCCCCGCCGGGGGGAGATACCTGCTTGAGAAACATCCTCGCGAGCCGACGTAGGTTGGCGCCGGATCTCTCCAGCCAGCGGAGGAAGATGATCGTCATTTCTGGCGAAGAGAACATCCTCTACACTTACAGGACTAACGATCATAGACGTTGATGCTCTCTGAATCTTTGATCAACCAATAAATCAATGGAAACCTTAGTATTGGGTATGAGAAAGTATTAAAAACGCATTTGTTGGCTTCTACAGAATTTATTTTTTTAGAAAAGTTCCATTAAGATTATTAAGTCTGTTATTCTTCTACGCCACTTCTATATTATCTTCTTTTTCTTTCTTTTTTTTAATTCTTCTACACCATCCCAGAACAAATATGAAGGTGGTTGGTTCACGAGAAGTAAAAGATTAATAAATAACTCAGTCTAAATCGTGTGTCAATTCATTGTGAGAAACAAAAACACCTAATAAATAATTGAAACGACCACATGGAACTAATTGCCACGCACTACTTATAACACTCATGTTACAAACAGGCTCACCTCGGTCCCAA
This sequence comes from Teleogryllus occipitalis, assembly GCA_011170035.1. Classification (NCBI taxonomy): domain Eukaryota; kingdom Metazoa; phylum Arthropoda; class Insecta; order Orthoptera; family Gryllidae; genus Teleogryllus; species Teleogryllus occipitalis. The sequence goes on from BLKR01011563.1 coordinate 10,968, forward strand.
CAATGGTTCTACACTGATCATTAAACACGGCTGACTGAAAAAATATCGTTCAGAGAACACAGTCGCTAGAGGCCCGCTATTAGTTGTGGATAAATGCGATCAAGCTAAGCGCCTAGTGTCGAAATTCTGTCACCACCGGGACACAGACCGTCTCGGTGTGAGTCGCTAAAGAAACAGAGGCAACACTGGCATTGCACCGAACTGCGTCTGTGGGTAGGTGGTCGCCACGCCGGCCTCACAGCGTGTATGGAAATAAAGTTAAAATCTCCTCTCCTTGGGGCCGTTGCTCTGAGGCGCGGCGCGACGACGAATCCGTGAAGGGAGCCAGTCCGTGCCGCGTCACGGTGACAGTGCGCGCCGAGTGCGTGGACAGGGCGGCCGTTATTATGCAGAGGACCTTCTCCGCCGCGAGATGCTTATCGGCGGCCGGGGCCACACGACCCCCCTCCCCCTCCTCGCCACGCTCCACACCGCCCGCGGCTCACGAGCGCTCCGCCCCCCAGCCACAGGGGGGGGACGGTTGCCTCGTTCGGATCGAGAGACAACAGAAATACAGGCGACTCCCGTTATGGTCAACTTCTGGGGACTCGCATGTTTGGTTCACTATATCCGATGATGTCAAATTAAATACAAATACTCCACAATTATTGATTTTATAAATATAGAGACATAGCAAAATTCATTAACAGCTCGAACTGAAAATTTCAGTATATTCATTTGTCCTTAAAGAATCAATTATTTTCAGTTGTTTGCTTCGTTCATTTTTCATTTGAAATTTCTCTAGATCCTTCTCCAGCCAGAGTTCGCGCTCTCTCCGTATTTGATTCTGCATTGCTCTCGGTTTCTAAATATCGTAATGCAGTCTTGACACCTTTTTAAACTGTTGGAACACCGTCCCACTCTCCGAAGAACATTTTACTCTCCTAAAAACATTCGACATCCAATTAACTTTCTGGACGTTGAATTTCGTACGTTCAGTCTAGCCGAGGTTCAGGTTCATTATAACCGAATCTTCTTCTGCTTATTGGTAATGTAAGTGAAACGGGGCCAGTAATCTAAGTTCACTATAACCTAGGATTCATTATATCCGAGTTCACTATACCCGGAGTCGACTGTACTCTCTTTAAGATCGCGCTCTCCGAAACTGAAGAGACCGCTACATTCCACCTGTGGCGTCATTGCCGCAGCAACGAATAACAGACGTGAAACAGTGTGATATTAATATTTATTACAGATATCCTCCGACACCCGAATCTACTATTTACAATATCTACAGACTATTTCTAAGAGGAAACTTCACGTGGTCACCACAACCGCTTGCCAGATAAGACTTACTCCCGCGGTGTGATGCACCCTTCTCTCTAAATCACGACGAATTCACACCGGCTCCAGACCCTTTGCCCCCGTAGCCTACCCGACGTGCCACGCGCCGCGCACCCTCACACGACATTCCACGCAGAGCTCGAGAATCAGAAGCAAGAGTCGTGTGCGAGTGCGCTTATATACCCTCGGGGCCGGCTGACGGAACTGCGTCATCTCGCCGCTTCCGCCAGCCGCGCTTACCCGACAGCCGAACTTCGGGGTTCACACATCTGGCCCCGTGGCAACGCAACGTCAGCAGCCCTGGGGTTTTCTGCCTTTCGCCCTATGCGAGAGCCGGGTTTCCCGTCCCAATATAGCCTCCCTTTGTTCAGGGCGGCGTCCCTTGCATGCTGCCCGCTGTCGCAGCCTACTTCCTCGTGCATGAAATGCACGTAGCCAATATTTATTGTATGTGGCGATTGTATGACGCCACACACCGAAGCCGCAAGCAACATTTGTGAAATTCTTTCGTCTCATCTGATACTTTTCCTATTGTCAAATCCGTATCCTATTTAAACAAACATCTAATACTATGACGGGGATTACTTCCACTGCTATTGTTAATATTGTGATATCTACCGTTACCCTGCCATGCTCACAAATTTTCTCAATGTTAACATTAGTTTATTAAATTTACTTTCAACTTAACCATGGATTCGACGTACAACATATTATTCCTTACCTTTTGCATGTGGACGTGAAATTCTATAATCACGATAATTCCAGGAAGTTCAATTGTTTGAATCACATTATAAGATAGATGGCAACATATGGATTATCAGCCTTTTCCAACTATGAACATTTAACATCTATTCTTATAACCTATATATTACAATTCTATTGATCTCATGAGAATTACATTTCAATGTAGAACATTAAAACACAGTAAGGGTTTGACTACAGTTCGTAAGCTTAATAAATGATTTTGATCATCGGCTTCTCGGCTGACTACCAGAATGATGTCCATGGAATCCTTGGTATACCAATTCTTGCATCCTAGCCTAAATTAAAAAATGTCCTACAATGACCTCGCGACTTCCTATTAATAGGCCTTAATATTTCCCACAAAATTAATACGCGGGCGCAACTTTCAGTACCAGTGTTCCGTATGAAATAACTACTTGTGACTATATTCAGCTTCTTATTGAAAAATCCTTCCATATACGGAGCTACGCTAATATACATCCCCTCGAAACACGGAGTCTATATTAATTCGAAATTTCAACTACTATATTAATAAAATTTCCAATTACAATTTAATACCACAATTTAAAAAAATACCAAACTGGCAAACCTCAAACTAATCATAAATCCCCGCCTACTCTCACTTAATACACAGCTTATGCTTAAAATGCATTCGCACTTCACCAACCGCTTACGTGTGTTCGCTTCAGTTTTTCTCTAAAAACGTTCCTTCCGACCTTCCACTAGAACACAACATTCAATGCCCCCTGTTTACATTTTGCACATAGTTTGCTCGCGGCCGTTTCCATCAGCACAGCGCTATGACACCAAGCATGGAATATTACACATGCTTGATCGGTTGTCATAAAAACGCGAATTCATTGACTTTAAATTTGCTTACATTGTCATTACTCTTAATTTTCGAAGCCTATTTTATCATTCGACAAAACCAGGGGTGCAAGGCTCATCACACATAGTACTTTGAAATAAAGATGTATCGAAATGACGTTAAGATCACGTGCAAATATATTTACAGACAGTTCACTTTTACAACTATTGTTACATATATAGGTTAAATGAGTAAAAAATATTTCACATCATAATTAGAAAAAGAGTTAATAAACATTTTAATAACATTTTTATAACAATTAAAATATTAGGCAATTCTTTCTGCAAGAGTTTTCAAATCACCAGCAAAATTCCTCGCATTTTACCTCGTATTTTAACACTCAAAACGAATGTAAAATTCCCGAGATTAGAAAAAAACGTTCAACGCCCCCGGCTGGGCTCGAACCAACAACCTTTCGGTTAACAGCCGAACGCGCTAGCCCATTGCGCCACGGAGGCTGGCGTAGAACACTTCCCCTCGCCTTTTCGCCCCATTACATATACTGATTAGCCAAAAAGTTTAACGCCCCCGTGTGGGCTCGAACCACCAACCTTTCGGTTAACAGCCGAACGGGCTAGGCCATTGCGCCACGGAGGATGGTTGTAAATTCTTCCCCCTCTCCTTGTTGCCCCATTACATATACTGTATAGCCAAAACGTTTGACGCCCCCGGGTAGGCTCGAACCACCAACCTTTCGGTTAACAGCCGAACGCGCTAGCCCACTGTGCCACGGAGGCTGGTGGTAAACCCTTCCCCCTCTCCTTTTCGCCCCATTACATATACTGATTAGCCAAAACTTTTAACGCCTCCGGGTGGGCTCGGACCACCAACCTTTCGGTTAACAGCCGAACGCACTAGCACATTGCGGCACGGAGGCTGGCGGAGAACACTTCCCCTCTCCTTTTCGCCCCATTACATATACTGATTAGCCAAAACTTTTAACGCCTCCGGGTGAGCTCGGACCACCAGCCTTTCGGTTAACAGCCGAACCCGCTAGCCAGTTGCGCCACGGAGGCTGGTGACAAATACTTCCCCCTCTCCTTGTTGCCCTAATACATATACTGTATAGCCAAAACGTTTGACGCCCCCGGGTAGGCTCGAACCACCAACCTTTCGGTTAACAGCCGAACGCGCTAGCCCACTTTGCCACGGAGGCTGGTGGTAAACCCTTCCCCCTCTCCTTTTCGCCCCATTACATATACTGATTAGCCAAAACTTTTAACGCCTCCGGGTGGGCTCGGACCACCAACCTTTCGGTTAACAGCCGAACGCACTAGCACATTGCGGCACGGAGGCTGGCGGAGAACACTTCCCCTCTCCTTTTCGCCCCATTACATATACTGATTAGCCAAAACGTTTAACGCCTACGGGTGAGCTCGAACCACCAACCTTTCGGTTAACAGCCGAACCCGCTAGCCAATTGCGCCTCGGAGGCTAGTGGCAAACACTTCCGCCTCTCCTTGTTGCCCTAATACATATACTGATTAGCCAAAACGTTTAACGCCCACGGGTCGGCTCGAACCACCAACCTTTCGGTTAACAGCCGAACGCGCTAGGCCATTGCGCCACGTAGACTGGTGGTAAATTCTTCCTCCTCTCCTTGTTGCCCCAATACATATACTGATTAGCCAAATGGTTTAACGCCCCCGGGTGGGCTCGAACCACCAACCTTTCGGTTAACAGCCGAACGCGCTAGCTCATTCGCCACGGAGTCTGGTGTTAAACACTTCCCCCTCTCCTTGTTGCCCCAATACATATACTGATTAGCCAAAATGTTTAACGACCCCGGTTGGGCTCGAACCACCAACCTTTCGGTTAACAGCCGAACGCGCTAGCTCATTACGCCACGGAGGCTGGCGGAGAACACTTCCCCTCTCCTTTTCGCCCCATTACATATACTGATTAGCCAAAACATTTATCGCTCACGGGTGGGCTCGAACCACCAACCTTTTGGTTAACTGCCGAACGCGCTAGCCCATTACGCCACGGAGGCTGGCGGAAAACACTTCCCTTCTATTTTTCGCTCCATTATATATACTGATTAGTCAAAACTTTCAACGCCCGCGTGTGGTCTCGAACCACCAACCTTTCGGTTAACAGCCGATAGCGCTGGCCCATTGCGCCACGGAGAGGAAGGAGCGTGACGATTTTTTCATGGCTGGACGGAGTGTGAAGACGAAGTATGATGGCCTGACACTCGTCCCGTAAGATAAGTCATCGTTTGTGTGTTAATTAATCAATAGTTTAATACATTGCAAAGACATAAATTAGTAACTAATTTTTTTCTGAATTTTGTTTTTGAGGGTATAACGCTGATTTGAAATTTGAAAAAGCTTTTTTTTTGGAACAGAATGTCAGTCATGAACAATTTCATCGATTATTAGTTTCCCACCAATATTGAAACCTCAGAAATATGTATGATGGCTGGTGGGCCTTCCCCCTCCTCTGTTTGTACTGCTAGTGTTAACATAATTCTCAATATGAAATGTAAGAAATATTCATTTAATGTCGGAATGCGCATTGCGTATAATAAAATTAAAGGAGAATAGATACCCAAAAAATGTTTTTTCCGCAACATCTTCAGAGGAAGTTGGTGGTTGTCGGTTTCACAGTTGTATACACTTTTACCATGCGGATTTGCGATTGGTACTTGTGTTTAATGAGTGATTCAGTGCATGTGTTGTGTCTTTTTTCTCTTCTGACAATAATTTCATTTCTTCGTTGCTCTCTTTTCAGGAAACAACCGCAATGTGACTCAACACGACATCGACAACAAGTCGCGCCAGTGGTTTGGAGCGACGGTGGCCGCCGCACAGTCGGGAGCTGCCGTTGTGGTAAGATTCGCATGGTCGTCTTTTCTTTTCTTTTTTAAATTTATTTGCTTTCAGGCGTACAGCCTCTTTGACAATGGGTTGGAATACATTAGATATAGAACTACAGAATTGAGTTTAATTTAGAATTTTTGGTTAGGATTATATAGAGGAGTTGTGGGTGTATGAATGCTTAGGGTGGTTCGAAAAAGTGCCTGGGGAGTTTCCTGCGGATACATGCTCTATTTGGGGTTTGTTTCCCTAATTGGAAGTGGAGGGCTTGTCGGATTGAAGGGATTTTGTGGTAAAACTTAAGGGCGCTTTGCTTGATGTTGGTGGTAATGAGGGGTATGCCGAGCTCAAGATGAAGTAGTTCATTGGGTATGAACCAAGGTGCATTGGTGATGGTCTTTAGGAAACGATTTTGAAAGGTCTGGAGCTTATTGATATGATATTTGGCTGCTGAGCCCCAACTTGGGCATGCGTATGTTAGCATAGGTCTCATCATAGCTTTGTATAGATGGGTACCGGTTTGGATTTGGAGGGGAGAAGATCGACGTAGTTTTGGGAAAAGCTGGCGAGTTCTTTGTGTGGCTAGAGCAAGTCTATGGTGGATGTGGTGTTTCCAGGTTAGTCGACGGTCAAAGAGGACTCCGAGGTATTTGACTGGCGTGTTGGATGGTAACCAAGGGATTGGTGTGGACTTGTATGCTACAGGTGGAGGTAAGGGTGGTCTGCGGAGAGAGAAGTTTTGCTTGAAATTTAGTTGGGTTGAATTTGATGCGCCATTTGCTGGCCCAATCGGAGATTTGATCCAGGTGGTTTTGAATATCAATGGTTGCGTCATCTAGTACTTGGTTTGTTGAGTATACGACTTGGTCATCTGCGAAGAGAGCGAGGGAGGTGTGAGGGGTGGTCGGTGCGTCATAAGTAAAAATATTGAAGAGCGTTGGAGCTAATACAGAGCCTTGAGGTACGCCTGCTAGGATAGGAGCAGGGACAGAAATCGCATCGGTTAGTCGCATGGAGAAGGTCCTATTCGTGAGGAAGCTTTCAATAAGGAATATATGGTACTGTGGGATTCCAAGTTTTAGAAGTGTGAATAGTAGGCCGGGGTGCCATACCGAGTCGAAGGCTTTTTCGATGTCGAGAAAGAGGGCTATTGTATGTGAAAACTGATGGAAACCTTCGAGAATGTCTTCGGTAAGTTTAAGGATCGGATGGTTTGTTGAGACAAGCGATTTGAAGCCAAATTGATGGTTAGGAATAGCTGACGTTTCGTTGAGGTAAGCTTTTAGGCGAGAGAGAATGCATTTTTCAAAGATTTTACTGATGGCTGGGAGACGGCTTATGGGTCTGTAGTTGGATGGAGAAGAGTCTTTGCCGGCCTTAAGAATAGGTATAACATGTGCATATTTCCAGGCTGTAGGGAAGTAGTAAATTCTTAAAGAGGAGTTGAAGATGTGGGTAATATATAGGATGGCTTTGAATGGAAGTTGTTTTAGAATAAAAGTATTGATTTTATCTGAACCAAAGGATTTTTTGGGTGCGTTTTTGGCCAGGATAGAAGCTACCTCTAATGGCGAGATGAATTTAATGGGATGAGGTACGGTGATTTGTGGGTTATTTACTTTATGCTCTATTGATTGATTGAATTCTGCATTCGTGGGAGGATGTGGAATAAAGACAGATGCAAGATAGTGTGCTAGGTTGTTGGCTTTATCTGTTGGGGATGAGGTGAGGGTGAAAGGTGTTTGGAGAGAGGGGATGTGGTTGTGTTTTCTAAGTAGACGTCGTGTGAGATTCCAAAGTGAGTGGTCATTTGGATGACTTTCTTTTTTAATCTTAGGACCCCACTGTCGGGTTGCCCGCGATCGTGCGACATTAATATCGCACTGTACCGACGTTTCTTAAGTGTCTTTGCCAGGAATAGGGAAAGATAAAGGTCGATTATTATCACAGCACAGGCTAATGCCGTTTTACAGGAAACCTCTGAAAGTAACTTTCTACGAAGAAAATTACACAAGGAACGTTAAAAAAATCATTTCTTATAACATCAAAAGCAAAACAAAATTAAACCATCAGGATACAAAAAAAATCAGAAATAACTAAAACTATTGTAATAATTACTAACCTATTCCACCAACTTTAACAGAATAACATTTTAATAATGTAAACCTGACAACTAATGTAATTGACAACACCAGTATTTCGATGCCCTATTTGCCTAATAAATATTAAATGTCACTTAATGATTGTACACCCAATTGAACGATTTATAAACGTGACATCGCCATACTACTCACAGCTCTTATCTCGGCGTCGTTATATTTTCCTTGATATTTTGTTGTGTTAAATCCCCTCCACTTCTTCCATTAATTGTTTATAAAAGCATGACCTCTTCGAGTGCTGTTATATTACGCATCCACAACGCGTTCGGCAGAAATGCCCCTCTACGGAACGATCGGAACTCTCAATGTCTGACGCGCAAAGCGAGCAAGCCGCTTGCTCAAAAAAAGTTGTCTCCATCGAGCAGTACATTCGATGCCATGGAAAAACCTCCAGATATCGTGACACAACGAGTGCCTCCGGCTTCTCCCAGCTCCCAGCTAAGTCTTCAATTGTTGTCATCTGTCGCCCCGGAATCAATTCTTTCAACATGACTACTCATCGGATGTTTAGGCACTAAAACGTTGTTACTCAAAATGTCAAGAATAAGAAGAAAAAAGGCACTATCATAAGTTATATACACTAAAATGAAAAAGTGTTTGTAATGTTTGTCTATATTATTTTATGAATTTAAAAGCCCTAAACAAGTACGTACATTTTTGTGTAAAACTAGATTTACGTCTTTCCAACTCTTCTACATTTATTCTTAATAGTTTGAATTAACCAGTAATATTTGTTTATTTGCATTAACTCTAACATTACCACTAACTCTTCAAGGATCACAATTTCAAATTTGCGACGATTGGGGGACAGTTTGAATGCGGAGGATTTCTCAACATCTACTGATGTAACTGGCATATATTTTAGAAGTTCAACATTAGCAACACTGAAACCTTCTGTGTATTTACATTTATTTCCACTTAATATTTAGGTTCTCTCGGTGAATTATCAATCTCAGAACATGACTCGTATTTATGAAATAGGGAAATAGAAAAATCTCTTGGTATACTTTCAGTAATTCTCTCTTTTTTTTATTTCAAAGACGTGACTTGAAGATTTCGTAATGAATGGTCACGTTGGACCACGGGCGATATTTTTATATCTTAGCATTGTATATAAAAATAATAAATAAAAGGCAAAAAGTGCTAAAAAAGGTAATTATGGAAAAAAACATTTATGTTACAAAAGGAAAAATAAGCATTATAAAACTTCAAAATAAGTCTTCAAAAAAGTTCGCTAAAATAAAATATGCATTTCCCTAAACCTCCGATGTCTCATCATGACCATGCACATTCTTCATGATTTCAAACCTTTCATTTAATGAATTTCTTTTAACTATCACACATTGTGACCTGTCACAAAATAGTATTTACACGTGCGTCAAAGGGCTTGAGGAAGTTGTTATGTAGTCTACATTCAGTGATAAAAGAGGGAAATGGACTCCACGGTCTGATTCGTGGTACAACATTATTGAACGAAATATTTTTTAAATGTCACGTCATTGAAACAGAAAAATTGGATTTTCCTTGTTTCGAAGTATAAAATATTACTTTCTGGATTATGTGGTTACGTTTGAAATCCCGTTTCGTGGGTCTTTGATATCCAAAAGTTGTTTTCGATAATCCGTTTGTCCGTTTGTGAACAACTTTACATTCTTTAAGGAGTTTTTAAAGTTTATAGTTCCTTACCCGTCTGACTGATGTCGCAATCTCTTTAAAATTATTATTAAAATAATTTTATATTTTAAATAATTATTATTTTAATAATTTTATGTTCTTCACATGAAACACCAATGGCTTATTCACTCTTTCTCAAAAATGGCTCTAAATATTTTTTATTCGAAGAGAGCAGTGTACATTTTTAAAAATGGCCCAGGACATATTTTCCCTGAAAGGTCTCAATTTTCGAAAACTGTAAAGTTTTACATTTTCTCGACTTCCTCAAAGACTTCTCAAGGGATTAGGTGGTCTTATTTGTCGTATTTTTTTAATACGAAAAAACCATCAATGAGATTTAATGTACAAGAGGATGATGTGTGAAATGTACCTTGTACCCGCGAAACAAAGTCAGAAATTGGAATATGTTGTATGTGTTATATTCTCCCAGCAAATGCGAGAAGAACCGTCAGTGAATTTGTGAAGAATGCAAGGACGCCAGGGCCTAGACCTACTGTAAATAAACACAAAACGAACCAATTTTTTTGTTGCATTTTCCAAATTTTTATGTTACATTATCTTAATCATTTTATTGGCGCTGAGCGTGCAGAAATTCTTCGTTAAGTTAGCCAGTCATCGTCAGTCGTCAATCATTTTCTGTTATCTCGTCGGCCTGGGGCTCTGCGCAATTCTATCCCGGACTCCCGAGGCGGTCTCCCATCGAGGAAACCGCGGAGACTCAAGTTGCTGGGAAGCAGGTTTGAGGGAAAAGTGTCCGCGAGATGCAGTCGGGCAAATCCCCTGGCCGCTCCCGCCACGGGCCACGGCCCGGCCAGCGCCTCGCCACTTCGCCAGCGATAGCCATCGGCCTTTGTTCGCGGCCACCTGCAGCCACGGCGCTCGCCTACGGGAGGATCTGCTCAGCCGCCGATGTACGCCACGAATGTGTTCTTTGTTTTAGTCGGCTCGTCGTCTGGAACCAGAAAAAAAATACGTGTATTTGAAACCCTTATCTGTCGATTTCACCAACACCCGTCAAATCTGTCTTGGCGGTCGTCATTTTTGACGGACAAATATTTGACGAAACATTTTTGTCGAAACAATTTTGACGCATCGTTTCGTTTCACCAACACTTTTTTGTTAGAAACGACGATCCGTTTATTTTGACGATTCGTCAAGGAATGTGTGTTGATATTTCCAGATTGATACAGAGGTTGGCTATAACGTCAGGTTACAACGCGGTTCCGTATTTGCTATTGAACGTGTTGGCTACTGATGACGTAGGAACTATTTTTATTCCAAGTAGGTTGGCACATGATGAAAATCACACATTTGTATATTTAGGAAGAAATACATTTTTTTATTTGCGAATCATTTCCGTAAGTGTATATAAAAGTGATGTTCAACAATAGACACACATGTGTTTCCATTTTATAAATTTCAAGGATAGTGTATGTCATGCACATGGTTAAATTAAGGAGTATGTAAGTATAGACTAAAGAGTTATGTCATTTCTCTATGATATAAGGCTACAAGACAGCATTCATACAAAAAACTATTAACAGATTTTCCTTAATAAAAACATTTTCAATTATATATACATAAGAACGTACACCTCATTAGAGGCTCCACGCCGCAATTTAATATGTCTAATTGCAAAGAATTCCCATCTTCTGTAAAGCAGGAAAATTCGGTTCGTTAATCTTTCAGGACAACTCAATAATAAATACAAATACTACAGTTCAAACACAGAATTTTTAAACCTCAACAACAGAAACGTCATACGTCAAGAGACGCAAAGTATATTCTTGACATTCTAGGTTGGTCATTGGCAAGAAATAAGGACGAATAACCCATCATAGTCAGCTTCCGTATCGAAAGTGGTAAGCGACATCAATGGATAACCGACCGCTTGGCGATTCTTTTCCATTGCAACTGAAAGTATGAGCCGACAAATATGCCACCATACACTACAGTCACCCTCCGTTGCGCAATGGGCTAGCGGGTTCCGCTGTTAACCGAAAAATACGGGATTCCAGCCCAAACGAGGACGTTGACCGATTTGGTTATTCATTATAATTAATCGGGCGAAATGTAGACAAAGAAGCGATTTCGACAAGCCTTGGTGGCGCACTGGGCTAGCGCGTTCGGCTGTTAACCGAAACGTTGGTGGTACGAGCCCACCCGGAGGCGTTAAAAGTTTTGGCTAATCAGTATATGTAATTGGGCGAAAAGGCGAGGGGAAGTGTTCTCCGCCAGCCTCCGTGGCGCAATGGGCTAGCGCGTTCGGCTGTTAACCGAAAGGTTGGTGGTCCAAACCCACCCGTAGGCGTTAAACGTTTTGGCTAATCAGTATATGTAATGGGGCGAAAAGGCGAGGGGAAGTGTTCTCCGCCAGCCTCCGTGGTGCAATGGGCTAGCGCGTTCGGCTGTTAACCGAAAGGTTGGTGGTCCAAACCCACCCTTAGGCGTTAAACGTTTTGGCTAATCAGTATATGTAATGGGGCGAAAAGGCGAGGGGAAGTGTTCTCCGCCAGCCTCCGTGGCGCAATGGGCTAGCGCGTTCGGCTGTTAACCGAAAGGTTGGTGGTCCAAACCCACCCTTAGGCGTTAAACGTTTTGGCTAATCAGTATATGTAATGGGGCGAAAGGAGAGGGGAAGTGTTTACCGCCAGCCTCCGTGGCGCAATGGGCTAGCGCGTTCGGCTGTTAACCGAAAGGTTGGTGGTCCAAACCCACCCTTAGGCGTTAAACGTTTTGGCTAATCAGTATATGTAATGGGGCGAAAAGGCGAGGGGAAGTGTTCTCCGCCAGCCTCCGTGGTGCAATGGGCTAGCGCGTTCGGCTGTTAACCGAAAGGTTGGTGGTCCAAACCCACCCTTAGGCGTTAAACGTTTTGGCTAATCAGTATATGTAATGGGGCGAAAAGGCGAGGGGAAGTGTTCTCCGCCAGCCTCCGTGGCGCAATGGGCTAGCGCGTTCGGCTGTTAACCGAAAGGTTGGTGGTCCAAACCCACCCGTAGGCGTTAAACGTTTTGGCTAATCAGTATATGTAATGGGCTAAAAGGCGAGGGGAAGTGTTCTCCGCCAGCCTCCGTGGTGCAATGGGCTAGCGCGTTCGGCTGTTAACCGAAAGGTTGGTGGTCCAAACCCACCCGTAGGCGTTAAACGTTTTGGCTAATCAGTATATGTAATGGGGCGAAAAGGCGAGGGGAAGTGTTCTCCGCCACCCTCCGTGGCGCAATGGGCTAGCGCGTTCGGCTGTTAACCGAAAGGTTGGTGGTTCGAGCCCACCCGGGGGCGTTAAACGTTTTGCCTAATCAGTATATGTAATGAGGCAAAAAGGAGATAGGAAGTGTTTACCACCAGCCTCCGTGGCGAAATGGGCTAGCGCGTTCGGCTGTTAACCGAAAGGTTGGTGGTCCAAACCCACCCGTAGGCGTTAAACGTTTTGGCTAATCAGTATATGTAATGGGGCGAAAAGGCGAGGGGAAGTGTTCTCCGCCAGCCTCCGAGGCGCAATGGGCTAGCGCGTTCGGCTGTTAACCGAAAGGTTGGTGGTCCAAACCCACCCTTAGGCGTTTAACGTTTTGGCTAATCAGTATATGTAATTGGGCGAAAAGGCGAGGGGAAGTGTTCTCCGCCAGCCTCCGTGGTGCAATGGGCTAGCGCGTTCGGCTGTTAACCGAAAGGTTGGTGGTCCAAACCCACCCGTAGGCGTTAAACGTTTTGGCTAATCAGTATATGTAATGGGGCGAAAAGGCGAGGGGAAGTGCTCTCCGCCAGCCTACGTGGCGCAATGGGCTAGCGCGTTCGGCTGTTAACCGAAAGGTTGGTGGTCCAAACCCACCCTTAGGCGTTAAACGTTTTGGCTAATCAGTATATGTAATTGGGCGAAAAGGCGAGGGGAAGTGTTCTCCGCCAGCCTCCGTGGTGCAATGGGCTAGCGCGTTCGGCTGTTAACCGAAAGGTTGGTGGTCCAAACCCATCCGTAGGCGTTAAACGTTTTGGCTAATCAGTATATGTAATGGGGCGAAAAGGCGAGGAAGTAGTTCTCCGCCAGCCTCCGAGGGCAGCAATGGGCTGGGGCGTTCGGCTGTTAACCGAAAGGTTGGTGGTCCAAACCCACCCTTAGGCGTTAAACGCTGGCTAATCAGTATATGTAATTGGGCGAAAAGGCGAGGGGAAGTGTTCTCCGCCAGCCTCCGTGGTGCAATACCGGCCAGCGCGTTCGGTCGTTAACCGAAAGGTTGGTGGTCCAAACCCATCCGTAGGCGTTAAAATTGTTTTGGCTAATCAGTATATGTAATGGGGTGAAAAGGTAGAGAGGAAGTTACCCGCCAGCCTCCGAGGCGCAATGGGCTAGCGCGTTCGGCTGTTAACCGAAAGGTTGGTGGTCCAAACCCACCCTTAGGCGTTAAACGTTTTGGCTAATCAGTATATGTAATTGGGCGAAAAGGCGAGGGGAAGTGTTCTCCGCCAGCCTCCGTGGTGCAATGGGCTAGCGCGTTCGGCTGTTAACCGAAAGGTTGGTGGTCCAAACCCATCCGTAGGCGTTAAACGTTTTGGCTAATCAGTATATGTAATGGGGTGAAAAGGAGAGGGGAAGTGTTCTCCGCCAGCCTCCGAGGCGCAATGGGCTAGCGCGTTCGGCTGTTAACCGAAAGGTTGGTGGTCCAAACCCACCCTTAGGCGTTAAACGTTTTGGCTAATCAGTATATGTAATTGGGCGAAAAGGCGAGGGGAAGTGTTCTCCGCCAGCCTCCGTGGTGCAATGGGCTAGCGCGTTCGGCTGTTAACCGAAAGGTTGGTGGTCCAAACCCATCCGTAGGCGTTAAACGTTTTGGCTAATCAGTATATGTAATGGGGCGAAAAAGGCGAGGGGAAGTGTTCTCCGCCAGCCTCTGTGGCGCAATGGGCTAGCGCGTTTGGCTGTTAACCGAAAGGTTGGTGGTTCGAGCCCACCCGGGGGCGTTAAACGTTTTGCCTAATCAGTATATGTAATGAGGCAAAAAGGAGATAGGAAGTGTTTACCACCAGCCTCCGTGGCGAAATGGGCTAGCGCGTTCGGCTGTTAACCGAAAGGTTGGTGGTCCAAAGCCACCCGTAGGCGTTAAACGTTTTGGCTAATCAGTATATGTAATGGGCGAAAAGGCGAGGAAGTAGCCTCCCGCCAGCCTCCGAGGCGCAATGGGCTAGCGCGTTCGGCTGTTAACCGAAGGTTGGTGGTTCGAGCCCACCCGGGGGCGTTAAACGTTTTGCCTAATCAGTATATGTAATGAGGCAAAAAGGAGATAGGAAGTGTTTACCACCAGCCTCCGTGGCGAAATGGGCTAGCGCGTTCGGCTGTTAACCGAAAGGTTGGTGGTCCAAAGCCACCCGTAGGCGTTAAACGTTTTGGCTAATCAGTATATGTAATGGGGCGAAAAGGTGAGGGGAAGTGTTCTCCGCCAGCCTCCGTGGCGCAATGGGCTAGCGCGTTCCGCTGTTAACCGAAAGGTTGGTGGTTCGAGCCCACCCGGGGGCGTTAAACGTTTTGCCTAATCAGTATATGTAATGAGGCAAAAAGGAGATAGGAAGTGTTTACCACCAGCCTCCGTGGCGAAATGGGCTAGCGCGTTCGGCTGTTAACCGAAAGGTTGGTGGTTCGAGCCCACCCGGGGGCGTTAAACGTTTTGCCTAATCAGTATATGTAATGAGGCAAAAAGGAGATAGGAAGTGTTTACCACCAGCCTCCGTGGCGAAATGGGCTAGCGCGTTCGGCTGTTAACCGAAAGGTTGGTGGTCCAAACCCACCCTTAGGCGTTAAACGTTTTGGCTAATCAGTATATGTAATGGGGCGAAAAGGCGAGGGGAAGTGTTCTCCGCCAGCCTCCGAGGCGCAATGGGCTAGCGCGTTCGGCTGTTAACCGAAAGGTTGGTGGTCCAAACCCACCCTTAGGCGTTAAACGTTTTGGCTAATCAGTATATGTAATTGGGCGAAAAGGCGAGGGGAAGTGTTCTCCGCCAGCCTCCGTGGTGCAATGGGCTAGCGCGTTCGGCTGTTAACCGAAAGGTTGGTGGTCCAAACCCACCCGTAGGCGTTAAACGTTTTGGCTAATCAGTATATGTAATGGGGCGAAAAGGCGAGGGGAAGTGTTCTCCGCCAGCCTCCGTGGCGCAATGGGCTAGCGCGTTCGGCTGTTAACCGAAAGGTTGGTGGTCCAAACCCACCCTTAGGCGTTAAACGTTTTGGCTAATCAGTATATGTAATTGGGCTAAAAGGCGAGGGGAAGTGTTCTCCGCCAGCCTCCGTGGTGCAATGGGCTAGCGCGTTCGGCTGTTAACCGAAAGGTTGGTGGTCCAAACCCACCCGTAGGCGTTAAACGTTTTGGCTAATCAGTATATGCAATGGGGCGAAAAGGCGAGGGGAAGTGTTCTCCGCCAGCCTCCGTGGCGCAATGGGCTAGCGCGTTCGGCTGTTAACCGAAAGGTTGGTGGTCCAAACCCACCCTTAGGCGTTAAACGTTTTGGCTAATCAGTATATGTAATTGGGCGAAAAGGCGAGGGGAAGTGTTCTCCGCCAGCCTCCGTGGTGCAATGGGCTAGCGCGTTCGGCTGTTAACCGAAAGGTTGGTGGTCCAAACCCACCCGTAGGCGTTAAACGTTTTGGCTAATCAGTATATGTAATGGGGCGAAAAGGCGAGGGGAAGTGTTCTCCGCCAGCCTCCGTGGCGCAATGGGCTAGCGCGTTCGGCTGTTAACCGAAAGGTTGGTGGTCCAAACCCACCCTTAGGCGTTAAACGTTTTGGCTAATCAGTATATGTAATTGGGCTAAAAGGCGAGGGGAAGTGTTCTCCGCCAGCCTCCGTGGTGCAATGGGCTAGCGCGTTCGGCTGTTAACCGAAAGGTTGGTGGTCCAAACCCACCCGTAGGCGTTAAACGTTTTGGCTAATCAGTATATGTAATGGGGCGAAAAGGCGAGGGGAAGTGTTCTCCGCCACCCTCCGTGGCGCAATGGGCTAGCGCGTTCGGCTGTTAACCGAAAGGTTGGTGGTTCGAGCCCACCCGGGGGCGTTAAACGTTTTGCCTAATCAGTATATGTAATGAGGCAAAAAGGAGATAGGAAGTGTTTACCACCAGCCTCCGTGGCGAAATGGGCTAGCGCGTTCGGCTGTTAACCGAAAGGTTGGTGGTCCAAAGCCACCCGTAGGCGTTAAACGTTTTGGCTAATCAGTATATGTAATGGGGCGAAAAGGCGAGGGGAAGTGTTCTCCGCCAGCCTCCGAGGCGCAATGGGCTAGCGCGTTCGGCTGTTAACCGAAAGGTTGGTGGTCCAAACCCACCCTTAGGCGTTTAACGTTTTGGCTAATCAGTATATGTAATTGGGCGAAAAGGCGAGGGGAAGTGTTCTCCGCCAGCCTCCGTGGTGCAATGGGCTAGCGCGTTCGGCTGTTAACCGAAAGGTTGGTGGTCCAAACCCACCCGTAGGCGTTAAACGTTTTGGCTAATCAGTATATGTAATGGGGCGAAAAGGCGAGGGGAAGTGTTCTCCGCCAGCCTCCGAGGCGCAATGGGCTAGCGCGTTCGGCTGTTAACCGAAAGGTTGGTGGTCCAAACCCACCCTTAGGCGTTAAACGTTTTGGCTAATCAGTATATGTAATTGGGCGAAAAGGCGAGGGGAAGTGTTCTCCGCCAACCTCCGTGGTGCAATGGGCTACCGCGTTCGGCTGTTAACCGAAAGGTTGGTGGTCCAAACCCACCCTTAGGCGTTAAACGTTTTGGCTAATCAGTATATGCAATGGGGCGAAAAGGCGAGGGGAAGTGTTCTCCGCCAGCCTCCGTGGCGCAATGGGCTAGCGCGTTCGGCTGTTAACCGAAAGGTTGGTGGTTCGAGCCCACCCGGGGGCGTTAAACGTTTTGCCTAATCAGTATATGTAATGAGGCAAAAAGGAGATAGGAAGTGTTTACCACCAGCCTCCGTGGCGAAATGGGGTAGCGCGTTCGGCTGTTAACCGAAAGGTTGGTGGTCCAAACCCACCCTTAGGCGTTAAACGTTTTGGCTAATCAGTATATGTATTGGGGCAACAAAGAGAGGCGGAAGTGTTTACCACTAGCCTCCGTGGCGCAATGGGCTAGCGCGTTAGGCTGTTAACCGAAATGTTGGTGGTCCAAACCCACCCGTAGGCGTTAAACGTTTTGGCTAATCAGTATATGTAATGGGACGAAAAGGCGAGGGGAAGTGTTTTACGCCAGCCTCCGTGGCGCAATGGGCTAGCGCGTTCGGCTGTTAACCGAAAGGTTGGTGGTTCGAGCCCACCCGGGGGCGTTAAACGTTTTGCCTAATCAGTATATGTAATGAGGCGAAAAGGAGATAGGAAGTGTTTACCACCAGCCTCCGTGGCGAAATGGGCTAGCGCGTTCGGCTGTTAACCGAAAGGTTGGTGGTCCAAACCCACCCTTAGGCGTTAAACGTTTTGGCTAATCAGTATATGTATTGGGGTCACAAAGAGAGGCGGAAGTGTTTACCACCAGCCTCCGTGGCGAAATGGGCTATTGCGTTCGGCTGTTAACCGAAAGGTTGGTGGTCCAAACCCACCCGTAGGCGTTAAACGTTTTGGCTAATCAGTATATGTAATGGGACGAAAAGGCGAGGGGAAGTGTTTTACGCCAGCCTCCGTGGCGCAATGGGCTAGCGCGTTCGGCTGTTAACCGAAAGGTTGGTGGTTCGAGCCCACCCGGGGGCGTTAAACGTTTTGCCTAATCAGTATATGTAATGAGGCGAAAAGGAGATAGGAAGTGTTTACCACCAGCCTCCGTGGCGAAATGGGATTGCGCGTTCGGCTGTTAACCGAAAGGTTGGTGGTTCGAGCCCACCCTTAGGCGTTAAACGTTTTGGCTAATCAGTATATGTATTGGGGCAACAACGAGAGGTGGAAGTGTTTACCACTAGCCTCCGTGGCGCATTGGGCTAGCGCGTTAGGCTGTTAACCGAAAAGTTGGTGGTCCAAACCCACCCTTAGGCGTTAAACGTTTTGGCTAATCAGTATATGTAATGGGGCGAAAAGGCGAGGGGAAGTGTTACCGCCAGCCTCCGTGGCGCAATGGGATTGCGCGTTCGGCTGTTAACCGAAAGGTTGGTGGTTCGAGCCCACCCGGGGGCGTTGAACGTTTTGGCTAATCAGTATATGTAATGGGTCGAAAAGGAGACGGGAAGTGTTTACCACCAGCCTCCGTGGCGAAATGGGCTAGCGCGTTCGGCTGTTAACCGAAAGGTTGGTGGTCCAAACCCACCCTTAGGCGTTAAACGTTTTGGCTAATCAGTATATGTAATGGGGCGAAATGGAGAGGGGAAGTGTTTACCGCCAGCCTCCGTGGCGCAATGGGATTGCGCGTTCGGCTGTTAACCGAAAGGTTGGTGGTTCGAGCCCACCCTTAGGCGTTAAACGCTTTGGCTAATCAGTATATGTAATGGGGCGAAAAGGCGAGGGGAACTGTTACCGCCAGCCTCCGTGGCGCAATGGGATTGCGCGTTCGGCTGTTAACCGAAAGGTTGGTGGTTTGAGCCCACCCGGGGGCGTTAAACCTTTTGGCTTATCAGTATATGTAATGGGTCGAAAAGGAGAAGGGAAGTGTTTACCGCCAGCCTCCGTGGCGCAATGGGATTGCGCGTTCGGCTGTTAACCGAAAGGTTGGTGGTTTGAGCCCCCCCGGGGCGTTAAACCTTTTGGCTAATCAGTATATGTAATGGGTCGAAAAGGAGAGGGGAAGTGTTTACCGCCAGCCTCCGTGGCGCAATGGGATTGCGCGTTCCGCTGTTAACCGAAAGGTTGGTGGTTTGGCCCACCCGGGGGCGTTAAACCTTTTGGCTTATCAGTATATGTAATGGGTCGAAAAGGAGAGGGGAAGTCTTTACCGCCAGCCTCCGTGGCGCAATGGGATTGCGCGTTCGGCTGTTAACCGAAAGGTTGGTGGTTTGAGCCCACCCGGGGGCGTTAAACCTTTTGGCTTATCAGTATATGTAATGGGTCGAAAAGGAGAAGGGAAGTGTTTACCGCCAGCCTCCGTGGCGCAATGGGATTGCGCGTTCGGCTGTTAACCGAAAGGTTGGTGGTTTGAGCCCCCCCGGGGCGTTAAACCTTTTGGCTAATCAGTATATGTAATGGGTCGAAAAGGAGAGGGGAAGTGTT
>BLKR01011564.1:0-30702 GCA_011170035.1 Teleogryllus occipitalis
GAGGGGCGGAGGGAGAGGGGCGGAGGGAGAGGGGCGGAGGGAGAGGGGCGGAGGGAGAGGGGCGGAGGGAGAGGGGCGGAGGGAGAGGGGCGGAGGGAGAGGGGCGGAGGGAGAGGGGCGGAGGGAGAGGGGCGGAGGGAGAGGGGCGGAGGGAGAGGGGCGGAGGAAGAGGGGAGGAGGGAGAGGGACGGATAAAAGGGGAAGATGGGGGTGACATGAACGGGAATAGTAGAGGACACGAGGGGAAGACGTACGGAAAGGGCGGTGAGAGAAGGGGAAAACTGTTTGGGAGTGTCGTCCGTGACGGAAAGGGGAGAGGTAAAGGGCGATGCTTGCGGGCGGGCAGGCGGGCGGCGAGCGCCCAGGGCCAAATGGAACGAGATCAAATGTTTCCGAGAGATCGCAGAGAAGCTGCCGGCGGCGGCGCTGAATCGACGCTGGGGATCGATGGTTATCGAGAGCCGTCAGCCGCAGAATCGAGTCCATGTTATGATGCGGGGCGTCGAGTGCTTGGAGGCTTCCTTCGCTTCCCCTGCGCTCCTCCACACGGAGCGCCCACGCTGATTGGCCCAAGAAATATAACCATTTATGAAACATTTATTGGGAGTTTCACCATTTTATTTTCGTTCCTTTTCTTCTGACTATTACTTGGGTTTATTCGATTTTTCCCTAAACAATTACGCAGCCCTAAAATCAGTCCATAGTAATACTTCTTAATATTTTACTTCTGTTTCATTGTAATTTCATTTTCAATTGACGATCATTGTTAACATACAATATTTTACACATTTGAATTTATTAAATTTCTAAAAAGATTCATAAAACACAAAACTTTTTTTTTTCTCTCCACTCGAATGAATTTTTGGTTCGTATTATTGTGGTATTCATCAGGTTGGTCATGTCTTTCAACAGAAAAGTATCAGTACTCAAGATTTCCTGTCATTTTATTATAATATTTTTGCCATTCTGCTCTTCCAGCAGTTATGAAGACCTTTAAAATTTTCCAAATGATCTTCTAATAAATATTACACATTGCAATAAAATGAATACACTGCCTGATTAAAAGACATTCTGTGATTAAGTTATCAGAATGACTAGTTTTCTCTTTGAAAAGGTATGATATTAATATTTAAATATGCAACAGCGCCAGTATTATTCTTACATGTCTTTAATTCAAAAACATAATTTCAATTCTACCTCCATGATGACCATAAGAACGTGTTTGGAAATTTATGTTCAGCATGGCTCTTGAATGCCATTCTGAAAAAAATATTCCGTGACACCCTACTTCTGTCGATTACGGAAATCCCTATCATATTCCACTTTCATTCCTTTTTTTCATGAACCTAATCATTTTACGATCTGTCTGCGAATATGAAACATTTTTCTTCTCTATATTACCTTTCTCATTGTCAACAAAACTTCAATTATGCTTAAATATATAATTCTATGAGAGCAAGAGTATAGTAAATATAGTATATATAGTAAAATATATTGAATAAATAGTAAAATATTTCGAATATATAGTAAAATATATTGAAAATGTAAAATATATAATATATACAGTAAAATATATTGAAAACATAATAAAATATATAATAAAATATAGTAAAAATTCAAAAAAGTTCAAACTTCAATTTAGAGAAATTCATAATAAAGTATTTTATTTAAAACCAGTTAACAAAGATTAGTTAACTTCTGTTTCTACTACATTCTTAAAAAATACGAAATGAGCCATACGAGACGAGAGATGTTTATGGACTATTGCATCGTTTTGTTCAACGTGTGGACAGCCATTTTCATTTTTCCCTTAAACGTATTTTCTACGTAAAAAGAACGAAAAGTTTATGCCGTATAAACCTGTCAATAGAGATTCTGTGATACTACACAGGACATATTAATTCTGCGATTTCCATTGTACTATCTATGGACGATATTCGCAAAAACATATTTGGTTTGAAACAAAAACAGGAAGAAAAACGTTTCCATCGATGAGAGAATCTTGTTTTCTGAGCGATAAGTTTGGAAGAGCTACGTGCAATAATATTATACTAGCGTACCCGTGCGAGAACTTTCGCATGTTAAACCCCCACCCTCTTCCCTATTTTTACACTTCCACATTAAGCCTGTAATATATATTCTTCTTCGAGTCCTCCTTATCCTCCATCACTTGTTCTATATGTCTGCCTGTAATTGATAACAATACAATACACCCCTGTCAATTCAGACTATTCTTATTTAACGTTATTACCGAGCAGAGTGGTACACCTGTGCAGTTCAACTGCGCAGAACATTAAGTAATTAGTTTAATTTCACTTACATTTGCAGACAGGCTCTAAAGAGGTGAAGAGGAATCGAGAAGCGCCGAACAAGCAAAAATGTAATAGAATGTTCAAGAAGATCTCATTCTGTAGATTACAGTGTGAGAAACGTTTCTTCGAGGCCGTTGGCCTCAAAATTGTAATTTTAAGGCCCTAAAACGCTTCGGTTGGGATTTATTTAACGGTATAGATTTAAAAAAAAAAAAATCCGGTCGAGTGTCGCGGGTTGCATTTGGCAAGAATATTTAAATGCTTTTTTTTAAATAAAAAAAAATCATTCACATTTTTAAAGTCAAAGTGCAATTTGTCACGTCTCCGTGAAATTCTATTTATTTACAGATACATTTATAAAAATCGGTGGCTTGTGAGAGCCGCAAAAGGTATGTTTCCTACTGAAATAATATAGGAGACAACACTCCAAACATTTTCTATTGAGTTCAAGATTTGAGATTGATGACTCGTGTTCCTCACCGAATAGTCAGATTAAACAAAAATGTTATCTTACTAATTAACATTATTTAAAGCAGTTATTTACCTTTCGTATGTGGCCAAGCGCAATACAATAA
The DNA here is from genome assembly GCA_011170035.1 of Teleogryllus occipitalis. Lineage (NCBI taxonomy): Eukaryota > Metazoa > Arthropoda > Insecta > Orthoptera > Gryllidae > Teleogryllus > Teleogryllus occipitalis. The sequence goes on from BLKR01011564.1 coordinate 2,888, forward strand.
ATCCAAAATTTTAAAATAAATTGCCTGCTTGTTAAACATAATGTTTTAAAATATTACATAATATTCGTATAACTGGTTTTTCAGCTCGAAAATAGGAAATCTAGCCTATCTCGTTGCAATATATATAAATATTGGCTTCCTGTCAGAATGCTGAAGCGGGAAGTCAAACTGTATACTTGGATTTAAACATAGGTTCAGTTGACGTTAATCAGCTGTTACGGTGTCATCCATTCGGGAGGTTGAACGTCACCCGATTGAATGACACCGTAACAGCTGATGATCTGCCAAATGAAGCTCTAAATATATCGAAGTGTAGATAGATGATACACGCCTGATACTTTAATTTTGCATAGAGCATAAAATAATCACCGTCTCAATAATTCATGACAGTTCACCGAATGATTTATTTATTTATTTTATTTTTATTAAAATACAACCTTATTAAGCAGCAAGAAGTTAAAAAATCAGAACAGATACAACAGATCATTACAAACAATATTCTATCTTTTACGAATGCTAAATATTCATTTAGCCGAGATCACTAGCAAACATTTTTTGCCAGATACCATGCAAATTTTGCGACGCACTGAATTTTCTTCTAAATCCGTACGCAAGTATATCTGATGAAATCGGAAGAAGAGGCCGATGAAAAGAAATTGCGGTTAAAGAACGTCAGTGTACGTTATTTACGCACCAACGTTCCACGATAAAAGTAGTGAAAAGGTAACACTACATAGTTCCAACGATGTTCCTGCGAACATTTTTAGCCTATTTTACATTTTATTATTCACCAAAGTAAAGTTTGATAAGGGTGGATAAAGATTAGAACACCAGTGTCTAAAAATTGAGTCGACACCCACTCGACACCTCAATCAACAACAACAACAAAAAAGATAAGTGAGAATGAGGAAAGAAATTAAGTTTTCAGGTAAGAAATATTACATGACGTATGTACAGGAAAATCACGGGGTTTCTTTAACGGAGATTTAAACATATGTTTGGGAAATTTAGAATGATTCTTCTGCGATGCTTTTGGGCTTTTCTTGATATGAAAATTTAGTTGCTAGTGAGGAATGGATTTAAAGAAATTGTTAGACAGGTGTTTCATATAATGTTCAATTGTGAGAAGATCAAACGGTGCGGTCCTATAATGGACGTACGAAGTATTAACAGTAAGAAACTACTTACGATAGTTGGAATCAAAATGCCCTTTCCTCTAAACGTGCAAACATCCTTGATCTTCTGGCTTAACTTGTTGGACTTCTGCGAAGCAGGAAGAAGAAGCACCCCTCTTCCGCCCCCCCCCCTTGCGAGGAGCGTCGCAGGCGTTGGGGCGCCGGTCCAACGCTCCACTTCGCAGGCGCTAACGAACTCCTCGCCCGTCCCAGCCCCGCCCCCTCCCGTCGCGCCCGCATTAGCACCTCGGATGATCCGCCGAGTCCCGGCCTAAGCCGGCCCGGAGCGGCCGCGCTGATCTTTCACCTGTCGCCCGCAGGCGCACCCCAGCCCCGCGGCACGGCTGCAACTTCCCTCTAAGAACGCTGCGGCGAGGAGAAGACGACGCGGCGGCGAGCGAGGCGAGGACTGTGCGGGCGGGGAGGAAGGGGAGAGCGGCGATGAGATTGAGGGAAAAGAGAGCGATGTGGGAGATGAGGGTGGTGAGAGTGTCAAAGATTGCGAGTACGGACGGGTAGGGCGGTAAAAGCGGCAACTGCTAAGGCGGCGAGGATGGGAATGAAGGCGAGGTCGGCGAGGACGGCGAAGACAGCAAGGACGGTGAGAACTGCGAGGACTGGGAGGACTGCGAGGACTGCGAGGACGACGAGGACGACGAGGACGACGAGGACGACGAGGACGACGAGGACGACGAGGACGACGAGGACGGCGAGGACGGCGAGGACGGCGAGGACGGCGAGGACGGCGAGGACGGCGAGGACGGCGAGGACGGCGAGGACGGCGAGGACGGCGAGGGCGGTGAGGACGGCGAGTACGGCGAGGACGGCGAGGACGGCGAGGTCGCCGAGGTCGCCGAGGACGGCGAGGACGGCGAGGTCGGTGAGGACGGCGAGGTCGGTGAGGACGGCGAGGACGGCCCGGACGGCGAGGACGGCGAGGACGGCGAGGACGGCGAGGACGGCGAGGAAGGCGAGGACGGCGAGGACGGCGAGGACGGCGAGGACGCCGAGGACGGCGAGGACGGCGAGGACGGCGAGGACGGCGAGGACGGCGAGGACGGCGAGGACGGCGAGGACGGCGAGGACGGCGAGGACGGCGAGGACGGCGAAGACAACGAGGGTTTGATTGTTGAGAATAGTACGATACTAGTAACGACACAATTGGAACGATAATAGTTACTTGCAGTGCTTTATTTCTAAAAGTTTAGGAACCGGAACGTGCCCCAAATTAATTATTAATTTAATAAATATGGTTATATATTTACAATATAATTTAATAATACATTCCCGAGGTACCAGACCGCCGTTCCGTCGCGTTCCGCCAGAAATCAACCCCTCGTTACTCGTTAGTAACTATAACAGGTGAGGGAGCAAATTTTACTTGTAGAAAATGAATAAGCAACGATAGGGCGCGAAGCTCGAGAGTATCAATGAATGAAGCGTAGATTCGCCTCAAGGTATCTCCCTCAGCGGGGCACCGCCACAGCCGGAATAAGCTATAAGCTCCCTACATGTGCGGTAGTATTGTGCATGGAAGCGGAAGGACAGCCGAAGGCGGGATGGTGACATGCGGAGATAAGAGAAGTCAGCCTGGCGCGGCCGAGCGCCTGACTGGCAGTTGGGGAGGACGCCGCGGCTGGAGGGGCAGAAAGGGACGCGAGCCTTTCGCGCCGAGAGAAAAGCCCGCCTCAAGTTAGTTCTTCCGTCCGCCGGCGGCGCGGCGCGGCGCGGCGCGGCGCGACGGCGGGGCGACTTTGGAGCGTCCAAGTTTTTCAATATATTAGATCCGAGATGAGCGTCGCCCGGGGCCGCGCGCAGGCCGACGCGCAGTCGCCTGCAATTTGCTCTGCATCGCTTGGTCCGCGATGTCGCAGCCGCCGCCCTGCCCGCTCCCGTTCCCGTTCCCGTTTCCACCGCCGCACAAGCTGAACTGCCGCCCCTCCTCCTGTAACACTATCGCCGCTTTTCCCTCTTCGCTCCTGGCGCCACCCTTTTCCCGCAGCCGTATCTGCAGCCCACCCCCCCATTCCCGCGTGCGCCACTCTCCAGCCGCCACATCCCAATGTCTTCCCATTCATGCCACCCTGCTGTCGCCGCCCACCAAATTGTCGCCGCCGCCACACTCTCGCCGCCGCCACACTCTCGCCGCCGCCACACTCTCGCCGCCGCCACACTCTCGCCGCCGCCGCACTCTCGCCGCCGCCGCCGCACTCTCGCCGCCGCCGCCGCACTCTCGCCGCCGCCGCCGCACTCTCGCCGCCGCCGCCGCACTCTCGCCGCCGCCGCACTCTCGCCGCCGCCACACTCTCGCCGCCGCCACACTCCCGCCGCCGCCACACTCTCGCCGCCGCCACGCTCTCGCCGCCGCCACGCTCTCGCCGCCGCCGCGCTCTCGCCGCCGCCACGCTCTCGCCGCCGCCACACTCCCGCCGCCGCCACACTCTCGCCGCCACCACGCTCTCGCCGCCGCCGCGCTCTCGCCGCCGCTCAAATTTCGCCGCCACCCAATTCTCGTCTTTTCGACTCTCCGGCCACCATCCTATTCTCCCACTTCCCCATTCTTGTCGCCACGCCGCCCCAATCCTCCTGCCTTACTCGTCCCAGTCCCGATTTCTGCAGTGGCCACAACCGATACAATTCCCAAACGCGCGGAGGACGTTACAACTGTCCTGCCCACGCCCATCCGGCGACACACTCCGCCGCCGACCTCGTCTCCTCCGCAGCCCAAGCCTTACCATCACCCAACCTTCCGCTGCTACCCTCGAGGCTGCTGCCCTCCCCGACGCTTCCGGACCCGCCCCCGAGCATCGGCCTTGGGAGACAACCGACAACCCTTGGTTGCGATCGGTTTGCAACATAGAATCCCAAACAAGACTGGCGGAACGCGGGAATCTGGCAAACAACTGAAAAATATTGTTTAGGTGGTATACATATGATGGATAAAAATAATGTAGTACACGTTACAGTAGATGTGGCGCGTTTTCAGTAACAGGTGTTTTGTATGAGAAGTTGTTGACAAATAACCAATAAGAGGTGGATAACTATCACTATGTCCCGTATTACCATTAGTATTCAATAGAATATCTAAATACAAATGAAAAAAAAAGTTAATTGAAAATCGTAGTGCACTTTACAGTAGAGGTAAAGGCGTTTTTAGTGATTTTTATGTTTTACCCGAAACATTTATCACCTTTTCCCATTTCTTAAGTTTGTAACATTCTTATTTCGTGTTCAATTTATTTACAAGTTATGTGGCTTTATATTAGGAAATAATGTATCAGTACTTTATCGGCTATATTATAATAATATTCATAAAATTCCCGTGTATGACTGAAGTGACTGTGGCAATGTCATAGAGTGCTATTTCATTTCACCTCTTGAACAATAATTTTTTCGGCAAACTATTCTTAATAGTTACATTTTTATGAGATACTATTGTTACCGCTGATTATATGTGCTTTTTCCAACAGGAACAGAATAATTTATTTCTGCCAGGAATTTGTACCAAATGATTCATTTCAGTATAAGCCAGCTCGAAAATTAGCTAACAAAAAAATGATTCAATATTGCTTACCAGGATAAATACAGCCTTGTCAACAAAATAACGATATTTGTAAATTTGGCGCCTGCTGACAAAAATACAACATACAATTTTTGAATGAAAACTTGAATTGAAAGTTTGAATTAAATTGTATAGTTAAATATTTCAAAAAAATGTTTTTTAAGTAAATAAAAGTAACCTAGTTATTCTACATAATCTATATGGCATTAAAATGCCTGTCATATTGAAAATTGTTTTAAGATGTCTTCATCTCGAAAATCAGCGACTCCTAAACGCATCAGTTCAAAATGTTTCGATTGAATTTTCCGTGATTGGCAACTTGTTCCTTTTTTGTCTGGTTCTCAGAAGGGGGGCCGCCCTCTTGAGTGGGCGGGGCGGGGTGGTTGAGCCGACGGCGCATTCGAACTTGAGGGCGAGCGAGACCGCGGGGGGGGGGAGGGGCAGCAAGTAGGGCGGTAACCGATACGCTGCTCTCTGGACAGAGGGGCCCCCGTAATGGCCCAAGTATTTCTTCCGCTGTCTCGAAGCAAAACCTCCCCGCCACTCCTCCATCCCCTGCCGGGCACTCTCTACAGCATCGGTTCTCCAGCCCTCCCACCCTCCCTCGCTCAAGTCTGCATTCACCCTTCCCTGTCCCCGCCTCAGCATGCACCGCCCTTGCTTCGCCAAGTGGTCCTTCCCTTCCTGCCCACCCTCTCCCAAACCCATCCTATCCTATCCCAAGCCTTTGCAGCCCGCCCCCAGCCACACATACCCCCGCCCCGCCATCTATATTCCGCCTAACCACGACCACCCCAATCAAGCCCAGCCCAATCAAGCCCAGCCCCTCCCAACCACTCTCGGCAACATCCAGCCTTGTCCATTCCCGTCCTGTCTATTCCCGTTCACTTAACTATATCCAGTTCATCCCCGCCCAACCCAGTCCATCAACGCTCTGTCTAGCCCTCCTGCCCAAAAACGCCCAGCCCAACTACGGCCTGCCCCTCTCAGCCGCACCCAACTGCAGCCAGGCCTGCCCATTCAAGCCCCTCATTGCTCCTTACTCACCCCTCCCCAACTTAGCCCAGCCCCGCCCCCCTCTGCCAATGCTCGCCTAGCCCCACCCAGCTTCATCCAACCCCGTCTAGCCCCGTCCTCCCCAACCAGCACCCACCTAATTCTTCCCCGCCCCGCCCAACCCAGCCTCGCCCAGCTCCTTCCTATCCCGCCCCGCCCGCGCCCTCGCCGTCGGCCGTCGGCCTGCCTTCATCTGTTGCCCGAAGTTCGGGGCGGTTTTCCGGAGGCAAAGAACGCATCACGCAAGTTGCGCGGCTCCCTGCAGGCGGGCGATTTGTCGCGAGGAATCAGTTTTCGCGGAAGTGCACGCAACGGCGCCCTAGGGGCCGGTCGCTCGGGGCCGCACCTGCCCCGGCTCCACCCCCTCGGCGCCCCGCGGCAGCCAAATCCTCCATATCCTTACGGACGGTGACCAGCGCTGGCGACACGACTCTCATACATCGAAAACCAATTGGTGTAAATTATTAATTTATTTTATACTGTTATTTGTATGTAATATTCTAAATTATTCTTTTCGCCATTAGGATGACTTTTATTTGCGGTGTTTTTTGTTGTTTGAAATCCTCGCGGACGGTGACTCGCGCTGGCAACCACGACTCTCATAAATCGCAGAAACCAATTGATGCCAATTAAGAATTTGTTTTGTTCTGCTATTTGGATGTAATATTCTAAATTATTCTTTTCGCCATTAGGATGACTTTTATTTACGGTTTTTGTTTGTTGTTTGAAATCCTCGCGAACGGCGAATCCTCGAAATCCGCGTTGGCGACCACGACTCCTATACATCAGAGAAACCAATTTCTGTCGGAAAACTTTTTTTGTCAGACAAATTCAGACTTGTATATCAAATTATAACACTGATGCAGCTAATACTTATACTTGAATTTCAAATTAAAAAAATTATTTTCAAAATCTATTCTGAATATTTCAAGGTCGTAGATAATTTGTTTTACACTGCTGTTTCAATGAAACATTCTGAATTATTAATTTGGCCGTCAGAATGACTTTTATTTGCTGTTTAGGTGAAACACTATAAACTCTCTTTTTGTTGCCTGGAAGAAAGTTATTATTATGTACCCCGTCTAAAACTAAAAATCAAAAATTTTGCATGAATTCCCAAGTAAAGTCTTAAGTTGTAAGCCTTGTTATGTGTGCGGCCCGGCTGGGATGAGAGCGCAGTCATGGGCCCACCCGGATCAAAGTGCTATTCTGAGCTTGAGATGAGAGAGTTTGTGAAGGAGTATTAATTAGGCACTTATAAAACTATTACACATTTCCTTACAGCGTCTGCAAAGTGGAAGTCGGCTCAAGGGTGGGAGAGATGCCCTAGAACCGATTACGAAACTAGTGAAGTTTTCAACTAAAAATATTAAATTATATAGTATGATTTCAAGGCAGCTCATAGTGAAATTTTTAAAAAAAGTTAAGTGTTTTTATTTGCGTGTGTGGGTGTGAGGGGAACATTCTTAAAATTGTACATATTTTCGCCAGCTGATATTAGCTAAATAAATAATGCTTGCGAATAGTTTCCACTACATAATTCATTGCTTTAAATGTAAAAATAGCACATTATTCGAACCAAACCTCATCTGGATGTATTGTGATTTGTTAAACAGTAAACATTCCAATATTGCTATGTTTATTAAGAAACAGAAGGACTTATTATAGATTCGTGCGATTTAACTGCATAGAATATCAAATAGTTTAATTTTAGATGGATTGCGATCTTCTGAATATATTTTTTTCACCAGTTCAACTGTGTCAGAAGAGCTAATTCTCCAGAAACGTAATTTCTGTAACTATTTCGACTTAATAACGTAACTTGGACTGGTGAGAGGATAATTTAATATATGTTCCGCGACGCATGTGTTCCTGCAGGGTTCTTCGAAGTAAAATCTACAAAATTCTACATTTTCCGACTTAAGTCCACTTTATATGCCCGTAGAGTGTAATATATCCTCCTGCAGGAGCACCTTTTATATGGTATGTGGATTGCCTCTTACAAACTGTTCAAACACATCAACATTACTTAGCGGATTATAGTACGAGTATACTCCTCGCTTTCTTCAAGAAGAGGTACCGGAAAGTAGAAAAGATCTCAAATGCAACAAATAAATGAAATTATTTGCCAGTTAAGTTTTTCAATCTTTTTTATGTCGTGTCATAAACCTGGAACAATCAAATCTGCTTATTCGCACTCGAACCTCATTCCCTAAGAAAAAAATGTTTTATTGATGTTTCAATAAAATGATGCTTCTGCTCATTCCCATTCTTTAATATGTTCAAATAAGAGTTACGCAAACATGGTCTAACCTATCTTATGTTATGATAATTATTTCAAAGTGAGACCCATGAAATTTGTGAGTAAAATTATGTCACATGTGTCAGTTTCGATATTATCATATTTTTATTTGCTCTTAAATTATTGATTTCGATGAAAACTGCGTATCTCATTTGTTGGTTTTGCTTGTGAAATGTAAGGCTACTATATATTACACCGGTGGCAAAGGAATAAATATGATTGTTCACTGCATTGCATTTGGTAACCTTCTATACTTCCATTTAAACATAGCGGCACTTCAAAGTCATGAGCTGGACGGCGAAGGGGACATATTCATCCAATCGGAAGCTTTACGAAGTATTTTTTGGTATTGGAGCCCCTGATTAGATGACCATGTCTCCCCCTCCTTCCAGTTCGTGACCTTGAAGTGCTACTCTGTTTAAATCGGAGTGTAGAAGTAGTTGAATACAGAAGTTTGTTATTTATTGATGTTTTACTTTTTTAAACCATTTTATTTTCACGTACTTTCTTATCTGTAGTGAAAGGATTTTCACGTAGATACGTATTTTTACAGGAACCACAAACTTGCATTTATTAATATTCTATAATTTACAAAACATTACAGATAAATTAGACCCATTGTAAAAAAATGTGTCTAAGTTCGGGTGTTAACTGCTCGGTCATATATCAACCACTGTGATTTTTAATATTGAGGTAACTGCGAGGGAAACACATAAGGACGATATTAACATACAAAACTATCAATATATAGGGCGTGATTCGAACCCGAGACCCTTAGAGACGATGCACACATGCCCCTCCAGCCTTTGCGACCTTGGCTCTCCAGGCCGGCAGATCCATTTCTATTTTACGTATTTCAATGAAATTATATATTTTACCAATAACTTACATACTTTTTATACATTCCGTTACATTTTATTATATTTATACCTCATAACAAAATATATTTTATCTATGAGTTTGTTAATATAATATTACTGCAATCGTCTTTTTATCAAAGCAATGTAATACAGCGCTTTAATGATCACTGGAACTTCGCCATGAAAAGTGAAACTTAAAACCCTCTGCTTCGTGGAAATCGAGAACTCGGAATCAAGGATGAGCAGATGTTTGTGAAGCACAAGTTATCTTATCTGAGAATAACTCAATGCGCCATGGTTCATCCCCAACCGACAAATCCGACGGGAACTAAACATACCAGAATTTGAGGACACAATAAAAAAATCTTGCCAGCAATTTCTTCAACCACCTACCAAATGCTCCCTGCACTGCAAGATTCAACCTAGGAAGAAACAATAGCAGTCCGCGAATCATATCAAGATTTCCGAAAGATAAACTTAGACCTTAACTTGGCTTTCCCCTCGTACCTTTCCACCAGTATACCATCTTTAATCACAGAACAATAATCTAAAAATAAAAACTTCAATAAAGTTCAGAAACCAACCGTGACTTAAGGATGGTCATATCCTAAGAAGCTATGTAATATTTTGTATTCTCAAAACCCTCCAAAGACATAATTGTCGAACGAGAAATAATAAATTAAAAAAGAAAAGAAGTTATCTCAACCACGTGCTCGCTCATGTTCCTCGGAGCCCTTGCGTAACTCGATCAAAATCTGCCAATTTTTTTATACCGATTTTGGAGGGTGCACGTTCCCTTTAATCCCTCTCCCTCCCACTTCGGAATTTATCTGTGACTTTGCGCGCGCACCGACTGCTCGGAAAGAACTCTATATAAACTACGTGCGAATTTTATATTTCGAATAAAACTCGTATTGTGTGGTGAGAAAATCAGAATAAAATTACTTCTGTAGTGGAAAAACATTGTTTCAGCTGCTCCGAATACATTTTAAGACCTGATCGGGAACGTTTTATGCTCAAACGTTTAAAAATACTTGTTTGGAGGAATATTTTAAACACTATAATTACATTTTATTTTATATATTTTCTATTTTTTGCCACATAATTTGATGAAATTTAATACATGTTACTGTCTATATTTTGCTTTTCTTTTAACAGTAAATTTTGTTCCATACTTATTTGTATCAACATCTTTGATTAGTGAGATTTACTTGAAGAATAACAAAGATATTGAGTGTTTGAATATACAGTTTTATTTTGATCTTCGAAATCTTAGAGTATTTTCGACGTTGGACATGAACGAATATTCCGACGGCAGATTCTTCACTTTCAACGTCATGAACATTTGATTGATTATTACTTTCTCGCTACGGAGTAGAGAGAGAGTTTTGTAATTCTGGGCGAAAAAACTCTTATTACCAGAGTCTGGTAACGATAAAGTGGATAAATCCAGTAATTAAATTTAGAAAAAAATAATACTCTAACCGTAGTGTAGCTGGAATCCATGTTTTGTGGGTCTTTCACTCCGAAAAAGGAAATGACGGCAAAACGTCTGTCCGTCTGTCCGTTCGTCTGTGATCAACGCTAGAGGCGAAACCGTTCAGCCGATTTTCTCCAAAATTGATATTCCTCAATCGATTTGGCCGAGTCGCGGCCTCTTAAATTTGAAATCGATGTTTGAATTTTTTTTTGGGGGGGGGAACATGTACATTAAGGTCTTGAGACATTTTGCAAATTAAAAAATGGCTCTATCAATTTTGATTAAATTTTGTTGTTTGATAGTGATAAGAATGTTTAAGAGACACATGCAGGACTGGTGTTTGTTGAAAATACTAATTTTTCGAAAATTGCAAAAGTTCAAAGTTTCTTCGGAGTCTTCCTACAACTAAAACATTAACGATAGAGATTTCTCCTTTCATGAAATCTGTTCGTTAAAGGTAGATTTTGAAATAAGGTCATGAACAATTTTTCGAAAATTTGAATATTTTTGACAAAATTTTGCGTCAAAATACGAGCGAAAAAGTACATGCTGTTTTAGCACCATTAGTTTTATCATTTAGTAGTTCGAGGCGCGCTAACTTTTATGGAAATTAGTCCTGCAAGTGCAGCGTATGTTACATCTAGGAAGGTGGCAGTGTTCCTCCCCCACTTGAACGCAAAGATAAGGAGACGACAAAAATGCTGGTGTGAGGAGCCATTTCTTCCAGCGAGGCACCGCCGCACACTGGTTGGATCGGGCCAAAAACCTGGCCATAATGGCAAAATTCAAAGTGCGCGTTCGGAATTCTGACTTAGCAAATCTCTTTCCGAAGGCATTGGAGCAGACTACTTCAGCTCCAGAACGTTATTAAAATCATTTTTGTCGTCCTCACGGTCTTGTAAATTTAGCGTTCCTCCAAACACTTGAATTCAATGATTCTTGTCAACGATATTTGTGAAATTAAAAAAACGTTTAAATTTTTAATTGAATATTTTTGTATTTCCTAATAGAAGACACATTTTACTATAAGTTTTAAAGAAAAAAGTGTCAAATAATTTTATGTATAATACGGCTGAATTCTCACATATAAAGCGTAACAATGTTAGTCACGTATATTGTGGATTATATTTTTCGTCCTGCGTATTTTAGCCTCAATCAATTTTTTATTTATCAAGTATAATGTCCTTAATCAGAATAACACATACTTAGCTGCACATATTTGCACCTTTTTGAACCTCTTTACTGCAATGCTACATAGTAAGATTTAACACTCGATATTCCGGAATTGTTTTCTACACCACAGGGAATATTTTTTTCTGTAGAGTTTTTTGATTTCTCCTTCATATAATTACTTTCAATAAGAAAATTACTGATACAAATTTTTGGTATAATAATATTAACCCGCGACCGCGAGATCTATTGTATGCATATTTCTACACATTATTTTATGAGATAGATGGCCCTTTCCAATCCGCCGTTTCGAATTTTTGAAATTTCATTTTGATATTCGAAATCAGTGATCACCAGAAGTACGTATATATATATATATATATATATATATATATATATATATATATATATATATATATATATATACATATATATTGTGACGCAACGCTTTATCAAACGGACGGCGGCGGCGTGGGTAGGGGCCGTCCGCGGTTGGTCATCGAGATGCAATAATAATAATAATAATAATAATAATAATAATAATAATAATAATAATAATAATAATATTGATAATTTAAATTTCCTTAATAGGAAATCGAGGACTAAAGGAGGGTTCTTGCCTGCGTTGTTCCACACCTTTCCCACGAAAAAGAAAAGAAAGTGCAATGTTACGAAAAACAATGACATTTAATGAAAACTGTAGTACACAGACATCTGCAAGTTTCTAAACAAACACAAAAGCAACAGCACAGAAATAATGTCACAACAGTATACAATTGTCTGGCTGCCTGTACCCAAATACAAGAACAAAAAAAAACAACAAGCAAATCAACAAAGAAGTACTGTTTCTAGAACTATTCTGAGAATTATAACCATCTAACATCCTTTTAAAAAAATGGAAAATCAAATTATTAACTTTGAACAAATGATTAAGTCCCTTGGAATTAATGTTATCATTCCAATTAATTTATACAACACTTATGTTCCTTCACTCCAAAACAATTCAGATTTATACATTCATCATCACAATTCCCTCATTTCAATAATAAATTCACATCCAATCACGATCAACACACAGCAATAGAACTTTGATTTCCAATGTAAACTCTAGAATAAACATTCCACACTATGATCAACACACATTAATAGAAATTTAATTTACAATATAAACTTTAGAATAAACATCCTACACCATTTCTCCAGAAATTGTATAAAAATATTCATGACTGACAAAGTTTTCTTATACCTTTTGATAAATACTCAAGAAAGTAGGGTGTATCATTACCCAAAGTTTTAATGATAATACTAGTTCATTACCATACAAGTAATCATTGCAACATTTTCTTTCTCTTTATCCTGCATGGTCACATAACATTCCTGCTACATGCTAATTCTACCTGCCATGAAATCACACCATATTAATTATGATCAGAAGGAAATCATGAATAAACATTGTAATGAAACGTTACAGACAGCAGTAAAAATAACTAACTGTCCTCCCACTGAGCTAATATTTTTCAGAATCTGTGGTATTAGACAATCTCCACTAAGATACTACATTACCACAGAAATTGCAAAGTCTCACTCCCAAATTGGCCAAACTTAACAACTCTTGACATATTCCTTATCTAAATGATAATATTGGTTCATTACCATACAAGTAATCATTGTAACATTTTTTTCCACTTTATCCTGCATGATCACATAGCAATCCTGTTACATGCTAATTTTACATGCCATGAAATTACACCATACAAATTACAATCAGAAGAAATTCATGAATAAACATTTTTCTGAACGTTATGGCAGTAGAAATAGCAGTGTAACTGTCCTCCTTCCTCTCAGCTATTTTTTCACAATCTGTGATATTGGACAATCTTCAATAAAATATTGCACTACCACAGAGAAACTGCAGAATCTCACCCCCCAACTTAACAGAAATTAACAACTCTTGACACATTCCTTATAGTACATAAATTGCAATATAAGTTACAAAATAGAAAGCACATAATTGTCAAAAGTACCAGTTAATGAAAGTGAAAGTTCACCTTTCTTCAAGCTCTTTTCGGTTCACAATCCACATATGCATATTGGTGATTGAAAATTGATACATTAATATGCATAAATTCATTTATCAGTTTCTTTAAGTCCTCAACTTAAAATAATGCAACAGAACATCTTGTATTTAAAAGAATATTACACATCCGGCAAAAGAACAGTCAGAATAAGTCACTTGCCACTTCAAATGCCAGGACTCTCACCTACAATACTTTCACAATTCCAAATTGGACTACTGCATCTCAATTTAAGGAGAGATTGATCCTCTAACCTCACGCCTACACAATTCAACTATACAACCGTTATTTAAATGCTTTATTAGCACTCCCATTAATCAGTTAGGACTCCAGTTCACGTATATTCCCATTCTCCTATCCAGTTACCTTTGCATGTCTCCGTCCCTTCATCTTCCAACGCACCTCGAACACTATATCACCTCTCTTCGTGCATTAAAAGTTCCACAACAAATTCAAGTACATGAATTTTTCATTTTACCTCCTCTCATGTTTTGTGGTGGCGAGCTACATCCCATATACCACCAACACAGCTCTGCTCCACACTCCCGACTCTCACCACTCCATTCTCTCCGGTCGCTTGCTCACATCATAAAGGACCGGAGCTTTTTGGGCGCACGCAAAGCTTCGACACTGTCCTCTACACCAGCGAACTCTGCTTGGAACCCTCGAGACTTAAGGCCCCCGGCATGGAGCGCGCATTTCAAACTACCCCGCTGCTCGCCTCCCTCGCAGCCAGGCATCGCTGTAGCCCATACTTGGACGGGGCGTTATAATATATATATATATATATATATATATATATATATATATATATATATATATATATATATATATATTTGCAATTATGACCAGGTTTTAGGCCCGATTCAACCAGTGTGCGCCGTCTCAGCCCGGACAAGCTCTGTGCTCCTGACAGATCTCCCGACATGTGTGGAAGTGTGGTACATGTTAGTGCACTAGTGGTGCGACTTTTCTTGACGTCTCACAGCGCGGGCTGCGGGAGATGAGGCTAGTGCCTACGTCACATCAGACGTGTTGCCAACCGTAACATTATTAATACCATTCGCGCCTCTTTCGTTCTTAATATAACAAGACAGTATACACCAGGCGGGACTCGTAATTAAAGGCTGTAAGGCTCTTTTATAGAAATCGCCCTCCAAAAGAAATTTAAAAATATCTTTATAAATGCATTTATTTATTAATAATGGATTTATGTTATATTATATATCAATCATAACAAGATTATTGTTTATGAGTTCGATAATGGTCGTCCGTAAATCTTTTGACGCTGTTGACAGGGAAGACAAAAGCGTTAGGCTCCCACTTCATTCCGCCATAAGGCCTGTGTAAAACGACGAGGCGTGACGTCATGCATTCACTGCACAGGCTTACCGGCGAACGAAGGCTGCCTGGGGTGTAGGGTCTGCAGAAGGGCGTCCTCACCAGATAGCATTGCAATGCAGCTCAGCGAATAACATTGAGTATTAACTAGTTTTCCCAATATGCGGTAGTAGGGCTACTCAGTAATGCGTGTATCGGAAAAGATTTTGTGTAGAAATACAATATGATGCAACGCATTTTCAGCCTTCCCCACTTAGAAAACCACGAGCCGCGACAGGTATAGACTATAAATTAGACCGAATAATCAAGTAATTAATAGAAATCACAGGAGAAAATAATTAGTGAATAATAAAGCTGCTTAATAATGAGATATGTTATTAGTGTACGTTTTTAACTAAAAGCCTTCTTCTGAATGATTGGAATCATCGCTTCGATTCTCAGTTGCATTTATTATGACATCATGCACAGCGATTTCCATTATTTCAAGATTTTTCAGTATTTTTCTAGTTTTTAAGTGATATAAAATATAATATAAAATACACGGCACAATAAGGAACAGGGAAAACGCAAGAACTGAATTTATTCGGAAACAACGGTAGGCAGCCCTGTGTATGAAATTCTGTTGCGCCATTCCGTGTGACACCAAGATTTTGACAAGTCCGTGCCGAGACATGCTGGTTGTGCTCTAGGGAGCTCAGACGACAAGGAACGTCGCGCGACTAGTATGTGTGTGTGTGTGTGTGTGTGTGCGTGTGTGTGTGTGTGTGTGTGTGTGTGTGTGTGTGTGTGTGTGTGTGCGCAAGGGATGATGGATGAAACATACAAGATAAAGGAGGAAAGATAGCGCGCGGTTCGTGGCCTGTTTGTTGAAGAAATACTCCGACATTGGGAGTCGATCGGAGAAACCACAGAAAACCACCGATCAGCGCAGTCACACAGAAAAACCCATCATGGCATCGCTTTCCTCAGAATGCATGGCGAAGCAATCTCCCACTGCTTCAGAAGGGGAGCTCAGTTGCACCCAAGGGCCGCCTGCAGTGATAACTGATTCGCTCTTGCAACTTAGTGGCGGCGGCGGCGGCGGCGGCGGCGGCGGCGGCGGCGGTGGCGGCGGTGGCGGCGGCGGCGGCGGCGGCGGCGGCGGCGGCGGCGGCGGTGGCGGCGGTGGCGGCGGCGGCGGCGGCGGTGGCGGCGGTGGCGGCGGTGGCGGCGGCTGCTTCTCCTTAGCCTCTAAGAGAGGGAACCTTCTCCGCCACTTTTCGCGCATGCGCAGACCAGTTTTTTTCAAAGTTGTCGACCTATAGTACTAATAATAGGCCGCCGTCGATGTTCTCACCCTAGATCCTCCATGACACCGGAAAAGTAGGTACACTTGATGCCCTGTCAAACTTTTGAATATTTAGAAGCCGATTCTGGATGCCAGTCGAGAGATTCGAATATTATGGGATCAGAATAAAATGAAAATATCATTGCAAAAAATCATGGAAGCATTTCGCTTCTGAATCACATATTTTTTCTTCAGTCATGAGTAATATGTCACATTGAGTACGTACAAATACCAAATACCTTATTGGAGAATACAGCAAAACAGATGTATCCCAAACCACGCTCCTACATATCGACAGCAATTTATTTCCATTTCGAAGAAAGACGACGAAAATCGATGCCCCCGTGTACGGCAAACGCCGTTGTCCTTTGAGAACCGCGTTCGGCGGGCCGCACACCTCAGCAGCTCTGTGCGAGAAGGGTGGGGTGGTGGTAGTGGTGGTGGTGGTGGTGGTGGTGGTGGTGGTGGTGGTGAGAGAGACGCACATTCAGTGTTATGTGTGCAGCGCCATAGTATCGAGCAAGGACAGATAGAGGTCGAGAACGGGGCCCGAAAAGGTCTGAAAGGTTCCGGGAGGGGGTCGGAAAGGGGTGTGAAAGGGGTCGGAGAGTGGTCTGAAATGAGGCGGGAAGAGAGGGAAAAGGATCTGTGAAAAATGTGGGAGGGTTCGGTGAGGAAGGAGGGGTCGGGAAGAGTTCGAGAAACGGTCTGAAAGGAATCTGAAATGGGTCTGAAAGGATTTTGGGGGAGGGTCTCCAAAGCAGTCTGGAACAAGTCCGGAGAGGTCTGAAAGGTGAACTGAAAGGAGTAAAAAAGAGTCGGGAAGAGGCCGGGAAACGGTCTGGAAGAAGTGCGGAAGGAGTCTGGAAGAGTTCTGGAAGGGGTGTAGAAGGAGTCAGAAAGAGATCTGAAAGGGGGTTTGGAAGAGTTCTCGAAATAAGTCTGGAAGAAGTCCGGCAGCGGTTGGAAGGGAACTGAAAAGAGTCAAAAGGAGTGGGGGAGAGGCCGGGAAATTATCTGAAAAGGGCCTGGAAGAGTTCTGGAAAGTGTCTAGAAGGGGACGAAAAGGGATCTGAAAGGGGTTTGGTGGAGGCCTGGAAAGGAGTCTGGAAGACGTCCGGCAGGGGCTGGAATGCAACTAAAAAGTCAAAAAGAAGTCGGGAAGAGGCCGGGAACGGGCCAAGCAGGACCGGAAAGGGAATGATAAGGATTCAAGGAAGGGTTTGGAAGACGCGGAAACGGGTAGTCGATTTATTCATTAGTTGTAATTATATTAAACTACTAAAATCGTTGTGTGACACGAGTGCTTTTATTAGTGATAGCGATCAAGATGATGAGTTAAATGACGACGAAGTGAACGATGATGAAGATTTGGTGGAATAAGAGGTAGGTGAAATGGGAAAACCCCGAGAAAATCTGCCGAGAGCTCGTTTTAACCAGTACAAATTCCATATGGATTGGTCGGAGGTCCGCCGATGAAGAGTGAGGTTTGAGAGGCGAAACGATGGGGATGGTTTTAATTGAATAGTGATTCCGGGTACAACTGCTAAGGTCAATAGTCATATATGTATAGTGCATAGTCAAATCGCGGGAGGTGGCGGTAATCTCCCGCCGATGGCTGACGAGATCCTGCTAAGCCGGCGACAACCTACGCCCGCTTGAAGGGATTTTTTTCCAACCAGATACGTCCCACCAGCGTGGCACCGGCCCCAGCCGAGACAAGATCTAAGCTCCCAACTGATCTCGGGACATGTGTGGTAGAGTAGTCCATGTAAGTAAGTGTGTGTAAGAAAGAGGTGACGATAAGACAGAAGAGGAAGGAAAGATCGCGCACGGTCCGTGGCCCGTTTACTAGGGTACTACTCCGGCTTTCGCCTGGTGATGATAGGAGAAACCACGGAAAACTACCGATCAGAGCAGCCGGTCACTAAAATTCTTCTCCAGGGAATGCTAGCTACATAGCGTCGAATATCCTTCCATCGTCGGGACTCCAACCCTGGCAACCCCCGGTCAGAGGTACTGCAATGCCATTAGTTGATGCTCTGAACAACCTTTGCCGGTACTATGAGGATGATCGGGGTGGAGACGGGGGTGGGAGCCTGAATGGGACGGGGACGTACACGAAATTGGCGGAGAAGACAGCATGTGTCGGTATCCCATGCGTAGCAGACGGTTGTGGCGAGGGCGGGGCAGTTGCGGACGCGTAAGTGAATGTATAGGTGGGGTGGAAGGGTGTGGGCGCGGGGGAGGGGCGACCCGTGCGAGGCGCCGTCACAGAGGGTGGCCGGCGACGGGCGAGGCGGGGGCGAGTGGGCAGCGGGGCGCCGGGATGCGAAACCAATCCGCGCGCCGCACAATGCCCACAGATGGCCTCCTCCCACGCTGTATTTCATCGCGCGCCCACAAAGGCAGGCGGGGCGCGGAGCAGCGCGAGATGGGGCGGGGCGGGGTGGGGCATGCCGGAGTGGGGCGGACGGCGCGGGCCAGAGTGTGAGAGTCGCCGGGGAAGGGGTAAGGGTGGACGCGACACGCGGGTGGGGGTGGAGATGAGGGATATGTTGCAGAAACTGTATGCGGGAGGACGACCGCCAGACGCTGGAGAGCAGGCTGGGAAAGTGGAGCGGAAGAGATAGTGGTGAAAGGGTGGACGAGAGCAGCGTGAGAGGAAATATGGTATGAACAGAGGTGGGGTGGAAGAGGGGAAGTGATGGAGCCAGATAAGGGTGAACGGTGGTAGGATTGAAGGTGAGAAGGAGGGCTTGCCGGGCAAGATGGGTGCTGCAGGATGTTGTGAGGTAGCACTTGTGAAAGACGCATGTGCACGACGCAGCGATTGGGCGGAGATGAGAGTGGGAGGGGCCGGGGACAGGGATAAAGGAAATGTCTGAAGAAGGGGGTTCGGAACCGAAGGGAGGATGGCGCAGAAGAGGGAGGTGAGTCGGCAGTAATGAGGGTAGGGAAACTAGTGGAGATATGAGTGATATTGGTGACGTGGGCGGGAGAAATGGTGGGGGCGGGGTGAGAGCAAAAGTAAGAGAGCAAGGCAAGTGGCGAGGACGGTGATGAGGCGAGGGCGGCGGCGAGGGCGGCGGCGAGGGCGGAGGCGAGGGCGGAGGCGAGGGCGGAGGCGGGGGCGGAGGCGAGGCGGAGAGCGAGGAGGCGGAGGGGCGAGGCGAGGGGCGGAGGCGAGGGCGGAGGCGAGGGAGCGGAGGCGAGGGCGGAGGCGAGGGCGGAGGCGGGGAGCGGAGCGAGGGCGGGAGGGCAGGGAGCGGAGAGGGGAGGCGAGGGGCGGAGAGGCGAGGGCGGAGGCGAGGGGCGGAGGCGAGGGGACGGAGACGGGGAGGCGGAGGCGAGGGCGGAGGCGAGGAGGCGGAGGCGAGGGGGCGGCGGCGGGGCGGAGGCGAGGGGGAGGGCGGAGAGCGAGGGCGGAGGCGAGGGCGGAGGCGAGGGCGGAGGCGAGGGCGGAGACGAGGACGGCGGCGAGGGCGGAAGCGAGGGGCCAAGGACGGCCCGATGAGGCGTCGACGGAGGGCCGAGGACGGGCTGGGAACGAAGCCTAAACTATAGCGGTGGAGAGTGCGAGTACGGGGGCGGCGAGCGAGGGATGAGAAGTGAGCGAGGGCGTGGGGCGTGGGCGACCGAGTGCGAACCAGCTCTCGCGAGGCGGCGCCGCAGGTAGCAACTGCGAGCGCGGGCGCTAGCGGAGCGCAACACTACATCTGTGTCACCGCCCATCACACACATTGATTCACGTAAGTGCGCAGCTGGCGCTCTCTCGCGGCGCCCAAGCGAAGCTCGTCTCCAGTCCGCGCGAAGCACCCTGCCTCCCTCGCATCCCCTACTTTCTATTCGCATAGTTCAGGACAAAAGAACGCAGAATGTCATGAGGCGGAGAGCGCGTGTCACGTAAATATGGATGAAGACAGCCACTCATCCTAGAATGAGAAAAACACGAACTCTTAAACTTGAAAGAAAGTAACACAAATGGAGAAGAGATGTTATCTGAGTTTCCCGGTAGCACATGCATATAGTATTCCCTTTTCTATCGCCTATTATCCAATAAAATGGTACATTTGGAATTAATTTAGTAGACTGCGCACTAGTGATGGAGTTTGGAGTTTGCAGATTGCAATACCAGTAAGTGCGTAAGCACTTGACTTGTAATTTTCCCCTAACTGGAACGTGAATAGATTGCAGATAGACTACTTTTGCTCGCACCATACTACTCGCGCTCTCATTACGGTGAATTGCAAGTAAAGAAAACAGAAACAAAAAATCTCATGTAAAATATTCTAAAGAATGATAAGTTTATAACAATATAATTCGAAGTGTAAAATTCCTTCAAATACACAATATTTCTTTGTTATTTCTTCACATGATTGACGTGCAGCCATTGTGTCTAATAACAATAATAATTAATACAATTATCTTTACAAGATAGTGTATTACCACTTTAAAAAGTCCATAAGAAAACACTGAAACATTAAAAAGAGGAGCGTGAACAATACTCTGACGTGTGCAAAAAAAGACTATCGACGTATGCGGCTTAGGCGATAGCGTAGTCACAGACACCCTAATCAGAATGGGTATGGAGGGACTAGCGAAAGAAATAAAGATACATACTAATCGAATAGACGATAGAATGAATACCATTAAAAATATACTCAATAAAGCATTTATGAACTTGCTTACCTTGTTGAAAACATGTTATACCCGCGCAAGTGCTTTTGACCGATGGGCTTCCTTCTCCTTCCCTGACACAATAAACAGCTGAAAGAAAAAGCTCACAGTGAGCATTAATGACAACATACCAAACACACCTTCATTGGCGCGTAATAAAATCCATTTGCTGTTGAAAACGAGAACCCCTGATCGTGCTTTTTTATCAAAAAAAATCTAAAGTAATGACCGAATCAGGTGAAGATCCTTCACAGGAGATTCGCCGAACTCCTGAGGAAGTTAGAACGCGTATTATTGAGAAAGTTGCGAAGGCATGTCTGATTTTTCAGGGATTGGCGTTGGGTCATAAAATTTAGTGGCCGATTTCGTAACCAATAACCCCACTTTACCCACATTTCTTCAAGCCATTTGTCAAGAAAACGTGTGCGGGTATTACACAGCTTTCCGCTTTCGGATGTTGCTTTTTATCAGCACTTGCATTTGTGTATTCATTTGTCACTCTTTTTAAAGCTTATTGAAATACTGAATGTATACACTAAACAGGAAATGTAATATTAATGCGAAAATAACATCCACAAAAGCTAACGAATCGAAATAAAAGCATTGCTTTGATAGAGAAATACAATAGGATTAATTAACTTCCTTTTAGTCTAGCTATATTGGATCAATTAAATGGATGCGCCGATTACGCAAAGTTTTAGAGTTTAAATATGTCCCTTTAGGAAATAATTTATAACATATTTTATTAAAAAAACTTCTACAAAACAAAGGATTAGCAGTTGTGGTATACAGTTAAAGGTTACGAGAACCAATAAAGTATGTATATGCTAGTTACGGTAAGAATACGTCATGTTCGCCTCAATTTGCTTTTACCCTAAAACATGGGAAAACGCCAAAAACGTAAAAAAACACACATACACTCACACATATTAGTTACAGAAGCTGGTGTTCATTTCATGGGACCCTAAGCGACATTCGTACTTCATTTGACGAAATTTGGCGCCAACCTAACCTCTGGAAGTTTTCAAAAGTCGTTTTTCCAACCATACGGTGACTGAGGTGTACAAATCTACGTATTTACATTTATTTACATTTATTTATTTATTTAGTAAAAAACAGTCAAAAACTGTATGTGACGTATGGGGGAGAAAATCATCTGCGCACGCTTTCTTGAGTTTCAGAATCCCTTCCCAACAATTTAACTATTAATATTTGAAAGATTAATAATAATAATAATAATAATAACAAATTTAAAAAAGCGAGTGATTAACATTTCAAAAACTAGATATTTTCGTTGCCAAATTATAGAAACTTATTTTTAACGGTAAAGAAACGAACAGACTTGATTTTTCTGTATTGTTAACAAAATAGAAACTCACCCTAAGCTCTACTACCACTACAAGCAAAGGAAAGTTCAACAACACGTGCGCATAGTGAAGCTACATTTACGTCCAGAAGCAAATCAAGGGGCCATCTCAGCATTTGCTCAATGGATCAGGGAAACTGGACAAAAACCTAATCGAGATGGGGGTCATTGACCCGGAAGTACATTATTTGTTACAGGCATATTGAGCCTTTTTTTAAATTAAACAATGCAAATGTAAACTAATTCATTATACTATATCTTGTTTTTGTTAAAGTAAACATTATGTTTTTTTTTGGCGATCAGTATAGTCTCTAATTGTATAGAAACCGTTTTGCAGCAGAAAAGATTTTACTTTTAATTTAAATTTGTGTACCAATTTTAATTGTTTAAGTTGACAATCAATTGGGTGAGCTTACGTGAATATTGTTGGAAACGAAGAGATATGGTAACAGTGGTGTCGTCAACAAAAACGTGTACTTTGCAATGTTCAATGTCAATTGTATATTGTGCAGGCTTCAGTTTGTTCTTTGTTAAAAGTGTGAGGGATGGAGCCTTGCCATGAAATTGGTCACGATGATGAAGTATCTATTCGTCTGGAAAGTTTGAAGTTATACACAGCCAGGTTCGAATCCACAGATAAATTTCGGGAGGGGAAATTAAAAATGTTTTGGTCCAATGCGTTATTACAGATTTTGTAAAAAGTCGCAGGCTACCGAAAACATTTTGGCTTGAAAATTTTGTGGCAAGTCCCAGCCATTCTGCTTAAGGGTGCGTATTGGGGTTTAATATTCAACCCAAATTCCTTATACGACGTACTGAAGAAAGTACAGTTATTTTATTTCGTTTAAATCTGTCCACACTTCACTTTTCTTATCCATGAGGTTGCTACTGTGACAAGGGGCGAGAAAAATGGTGTTAGGTACCCTTAACCGGAAGATGTATTAATCACGTAATTTATTTTTGATATATTTCAAGGAGTGTTTATCTTTTGGGCTTGCTATTGCGAGTAAAAGTAAATACAAAGCTTTAGAATATGTTAAAGAAACTAGTTTTGCTAAAATGTTTTCGCATAATTGACATCGGTTACGTAATAATATAATAAGTACCTTGCAACTTCAATGAATATTCTATTAATTTGTTGCAAAACTCTCGTCACTAAGCTGTAACTCACCACATTATTTGCATTTTCCAACGCCTGCAAAGTCATACGTCACAAGGAATATTGAGAAAATTTGTTTAATATACGAGCAAAAACCGCGATAATGAACGCTGAGTATATACATCGGAATAACATTTAACGCAATTATAGGTACAAATGTTACAAAACAACTACCATGGTGGCTAGTGTTGAAAATGTAAATGTCACAGGAGGCATTATTATTATTACTAGTAGTGCCCGTGCGAATAATTCGCACGGAGTTCAATATTTTTAAAATTCCCTTAATTACAATTTTCTTTTATTTATACTGGAAGTTCATTTTTTTAGGTATAAAATTTTTAGCCACTGCATCTAATTCAATATTGTAATTTAAGAGTTTTATCACAGCAGAATGTACTAATTTTCTTTAACTCAAATTCTCTGTAGGACACTAACAAATCAAAATGTATGAATAATGGGACTTGATATAATTAATTCTTCCCAAATACAATAATTTAAGAATAAATCAATTCAAAATATCAATAACATTCATGATAATGTTGACCAACACGATCAATAACAGGACAAAATATCAATAACCTTTATTATTGAAAATTACAATCCATGTTGAAAAATCTATCACTAAAAATAAACTATAAAAACCAACAAACAAAAAAAATTGCCACAATAAATAAATAAAGCCTTTCTTGCTCGCGAGTGAATATAACTTACCACTTTCATTGAATTGGTCCTTCCCTTCAAGAATGGATATGAACACATTTATTAATAACCTTGCTTGTGAAAATGCTAAATAAATGTGGAACAGGCATAGGTAAATAAATACTAATTTGAGAAGAAAATAAATAAAATTTAATACACAAATAAAAATAAAATGTATACACTATAAAATGTACACACTATAAAATTAACATCATTGAATTTAACAAACAAATAAAATTTCAGGTCACTTCCCTCAATGTAATATTTTGAGTGAATAACTTGCCATTTTCTTTGAATTGGTCCTTCAACAACAGAAATGAACACATTTCGAAACGACCTTGCTCGTGAAAATGCTACATATAGCTGGCCAAGTCAGAAAACAGGCGTAGGTAAATAAATACCAACTCGCTCAAGTGTCTGTCCTTGTGACTTGTTAATAGTCATAGTGAAGACAATTCTTAGCGGGAATTATTTTCTACACAACATAAATGGAAGGCTTAAATCAGAAGGACATAACTGAATTCTGGGTATTAAAACGGTCTTCCCTGAATCAATAACTACTGCAGAAATACAGAGGTCATGCAATGCCTTCACAATCATGCGCGTTCCATTTACCAAACCTTCTCTAACATTTAAATTTCTTATTAACATCATAATTGTGTTAATTTTCAGTGTACGAATATGAGGTGGGAGACCTGATGGAGTTAAACTATTCAAGAATTCTAGAGGATATAACTGGGCAGAGGAGTGATCTTCACTTTCAACACAGTCAATACTATAATATGTTTTAGAAGGACCTTCCACCAAATTTTCAACAATGTCTTTATTAATTTCTGAACAATAGTCATTTTTGTGCACAGTATTGCAACATTTGTTAGAGCGTCAATATTTGTTTCATTAATTTTGTGGGTAAGAAATACATTGCTTGTTAAGTCATCGTAATTGCATATACACTGTGAAGGTATTTCCACCAATTCATCTTGTAAGTGGTGAGATGACAATGTTCCATTTCCTAATTTTAATAACCACTCACTAAATTATTGATCAGCAGCTGCTCTAATATTTTCTGTAAGTTTTCTTTTTTTAATGAACTTCCAAAATAAACAATGTTTTACACAGTTTTCAACAATGGATAAACGGGTACCACGTCTAATAACTGGAAGGGTCCGTCTAAAATCTCCTCCAAACAGAATAACTTTCCCACCAAACAACAAATCACATTTCATGATATTCTGTAATAATTTATTACAGACAATTAGAGCATTTTTGGAAACCACTGATATTTCATCCCAAATAATTAGTGATGCTTTTTGTAAAACCTTTGTTTCCACAGAATCTTCTCTGATTTTGGCCACAGATGATTCATGAATAGGAACTGGTAATTTAAAAAGAGAATGCGCAGTCATACCACCCTCCAATGTAGTAAACTGAAATTGTCACGAACTGCCAAACGATAGCAATAGTACCGCAGTTGTGTTGTTGAATTCCTAACTGCAGTTCTAAATATATCAACATGCTGAATGCCTGGCTGCCATCCTGAATCACCACAGGGAAACAGGAGTGGATAGCTCATAGGGTCAACATGAGGATTCATGTTCGATATAATGGAAATTCTCTCTGAGCTTTTTGATCTTACTACGAAGTCAAATTTTCCTGGTTCCTCCCCCCTCATCAAACATAAAGGCTGCAGCTATTTCCTCCGATACTGGAATATTGTACCGACGCTTATCAAATGAATTTTCCAAGGAGAATTTTAGCTCCATATTTTGAACATGATCCGTAATGTCCTTCATGTGTTGAAAAAGCTGAGCATAAGGATTTATATGGAGAATAATTTCCCGTAAATTCTGCATAATATATCTATCACAAAAACGATTTTCATGCCTATCTATACGTTTTTTTTACGGCTTCACTTGCATCTAAAATGAATAAACCTGCATATGATGGCTGAATGTTATTTTCTGGAATCAAAGGCCCAACAGCATGATATATCTGTCCATGAATTTTTAGACAATAAGGCCCCGACCCTCATAAATGAACAGCATTTAACTGATTAGATGCAAAAGCCAGAACATTATTATACTGCCGTATGTTTTCAAGATAATTTCTTGTTGTCGAATCATTTGCTTCGATTAGCTCTCTAAGAAACTGAGGCACGGCAATTGGTGGTAATTTTATTTTCCCCTTATGGCAACATATAGAAGTATTCTGCTCACCTCGGAAAAGTTTTGCAGAACAATGACAACATCTATAGTACATTCCACCAACACTGAACAATGGAACTTCACTGTCAGATTTATATATTCTGGCAGCATCATAACTAAGTGGAAGGTCTCTGCTTGCACTTCTATTGCGACGGATGCCATGCGTTTCATCTGCTTGAACTTGCATGTTCATTTGACAGAGCCCGCCTTTCCCGTTTTCTTCTGTCTTCTCTTTCCAGTGTAAGAGGTCTTTTACGTGGCATATTTGTCCTAAATAAAAAAAATCTATGAACATTGAGGATTTAATGTTAATAGAACTAAAATGTAATTCTTAAAATCATAATACATAGTGCTATTTAATTTGCAGAATTTTATCTTGAATTTATTTAATAATCAGAACATATATCTCTAAACTAACCTTTATTTCAAGTCCCTCTGCGCTATTTAAATGCACCAAGATGTAGGCAGAATGAAGGTTGAACCTATCAAAACAAAATATGGGAAATAAAATTGTTGCAAAAATGCATGCTTATATTATAAATAACCGCAAAATAGAGTGAAAACAGTTAATTTAGGTCTGAAGAATAACAAATACAAATATATTAGAAAGAATTTGAAGAGAGAAAGAAACTTTTAAAAGAAATAGAATCTTAAGAAAAAAATTTTAAGAGATTATCTAACATTACAAAAATAACTTTTAGTCCTAAAAAATAAATAAAAAGACATTCATGAACATTGAGGATTTAATGTTACTGGAACTAAAATTTAATACTTAAAATCTTAATACATGCAAATAACAGGAATTTCGAAATTCTTATAGGCCAAGATACAAACGACTGTGGCACTCGTTAGTGTAAAAAAAGATAAAAGTGAGCCATACAAACAATGCAATCTACTGCACATCTTGGAGTATGTTGGCATAATGCAATTGACTTGCAATGTAATTGGATATTACTAACCTTTAACCACTGGTAAACCGCACTGCACGCACATGAAACTATGCTATTCTGCTGCACCAAGGTGGATGTAGAATTAAGCCATGTGCTCGTAAAAAAATCTTGTACCTACCAATTCAAAATATCAAATATAAGACACTAATATAAAAATTGCACAGAACTTATCTCTGCGTGCGATGTAATCGGATACAATATACTAACCTTCGCTGTTAGCCAAATTCGCTGCCACTTCTCTGTAACTAAATTCGCTGTTCAACCGCACCGAACCGCACACGAACACCAAATGTATTGGCGCTTTCAAAATTCGCTTTCAGCAGTTACAGGTTCGCCAACTTAAATTTTGCGAAGAACGTTGAGTTCTTGTAACAATTATTTTTTTGTGAATACCTTATTACACTTGGTT
>BLKR01011565.1:0-30698 GCA_011170035.1 Teleogryllus occipitalis
GTCCTCCTGAAAAGTATTTTCATTGCGCCGTTTTCATTTTCACGTTGTATAAAATTATTGCGATAAAGAAGCAGTGTGAATTACTCTTGAAAACTATTCCTAACCTCTATCTGCATTCACTGAGATAACATTTTGCGGCATTAACAAAATCATCTGCCGCTCAGATCATCTATCTGGCTGTCGGAAGAAAATATTTCGCAGAGCGGTGGATTACTCTGCAATGCTCAACTGTTTTAAAGTCTGTCAAAAAGTCATCTACTGGCTTGAAAAAAAAACCATCATCTCACTCTAAGATAGAGAAGAGTAGAGGAGAATAGTTTGACAAATTCGCATAACAAATGAACGTTATGTAAGACGATGGAATTCCAAGAGCTAGTGATGAAGCTATTTCGAAATGTGCTAACTGTGAACGAAATCATTGACGATTTGAGTGCGTGGACGTAACCTGCAGTTATGTTGGCAGCAGTAGATGTCAAAGCCATCCCTTGTTATAGTAATGTGTCTGGGCGCTGCCCTGCGCACCTGCCCGCGTCGGCACCCAAGGTCCGTTGACGGGCGGCGAGGAGAAAGCGGCGGGCAGTTCATAGAGCACAGATGGATCCGCCAGCACCTGCCACGCGCCGCAGCGCTGTCACCTGCGCCGCACGCTGCCTCCCGGACGCTCGCAGTCAGCCTCACCCGGCTCCAAATTCACATCGATTCAGTTGATTGATTGATTTTTTTGTGTTTCCGGTCGCGTCAACTGCTTCGGTCATTAGTCCCGTTAGTGTAGTGCATGCTTTTTCTCGGGAGATGGCGATGATCTTCCCCCGCTGGATGGCGAGATACGGCTCCGACCTACCGTCGGCTAGTGGGGTTTCCCCCTAACGAGGACTCTCCCACCAGCGGGGCACCGCCCCAGCCGGGACAAGCTCTAAACTCCCGACCGGTCTCCCGAGATATGTGGTAGTGTAGTGCATGTTAGTGTAAGTATGTGTGTAAGAGGAGAGGATAGGACAAGGGAGAGGAAGGACAGATCGCGCGCGGTCCGTGGCCCGTTTGGTAGTGTACTGCTCCGGCATTCGCCTGGTGTTGATCGGAGAAACCACGGAAAACTACCGATCAGAGCAGCCGGCCGCTAGAATTCTCCTCCAGACAGCGATTGAATTCGACCTAGCTGAAAAGCTAGTGTCGAAAATCCTGCCGCTCGATGAAGTTGATTGATTAGCGATCCGGGGGCGTCAATAACCTCATTAGTCCCGTGAGTGTAGTGCGTGTTTTAATCGCAGGAGGTGGTGAATTTCCCCCGCTGGCTGGCGAGATTCGGCTCCGACTTACCGACAGCTTGCGGGGATTTTCCCCAACCAGGTATCTCCCACCAGCGGGACACTGTCTCATCCGGGGCAAGGTCACGACTGATCTCCTGACAAGTGTGGTAGTGTAGTGCTTACAAGTGTAAGTGTGTGGTGTGAAGGTGAGGATAACACAGGGAAGATCGTGTGTGGTCCGTGGTCCCTTTGTTAGGATAGGCCTACGGCTCTGGCATTCACCTGGTGTTGATCGGCGAAACCTACCGATCAGAGCAAGCAGACGCCAGAATTCTCGTCCAGACAGCGGCTGAATTCGACCTGACAAGCTATTGTCGAAAATCCTGCCACCGTCGGGACTATAACCCTAGGTCGTCCCGGACGGAGGCACTGCAGTGACTTGTTGTTGCCCTGAGCCACTTTTGGCGGTCAGATTGATTGAAGATGAATCAGTGGTGTACAAAACGGATTTGCGGCAGATTTACTCTCTGCTTGTCTATTTCCTTTACTTCTCATTGCATCAAAGCTCTCGCATCAGTGTGTCTGTTGCCTTCTTAATCTACTTTTTGTGGTATTTACTATCCATGCAAGAGAAAACCCATGGCCGCAGTTCATAATAAGTATAAAATATGTTGATTGTGATATTAATAGATGGTTTCCGTCCAGATAATATGCGTGGACAATGATGATAAAGCGTACTACACTCGTTCCGAGTGTACGAGAGGGAGTCTTTGGCCCAGGAGGCCATAGTTCTGATTTGCCGTTACTATCCGTTTGAGTGTGAAAGTAATGGTAGCTGTAAGGGGGGATGATGAGAGATGAATAATTGTGTCTACAAAGTTGGCATAGTGGTGGGATAGTGAGATGGGATTGGTGATGACATGGGAAGCACATCAACCTCACAACCAAAATAATCCCTCTCGACATTTGTGTTAATCGAAAGTGAGACTTGGTCACTGCCCAGTCTCCTTTGTTTCTCATCTCAAAATGAAGTACGCTTATCGTGTACGTCGCCACTATTCAGTCAGTAGCGCTGGAAAAACGACCATCTATCCGCATATTTTAGTATTATTTGGAATTATATTTTAATAATATTTACAATAGTACATTTAGTATTACATTTAGCATATTTAGTATTACATTTAGCATATTTAGTATTATTTAGATATTTTAATAAGACAATGATTTATGTTTTTTTTGTTTTATGATTGATGTTTGCATGATGTTTGATGATTGATGTTTGTATTATTATTATTATTATTATTATTATTATTATTATTATTATTATTATTATTATTATATGTAATAGAAATGTGCTTACCACTGTAAAATAGGCTTCATTTTATGTCAGGAGTTGTCATAATGATCTGATGCCATAATTATATGTAATAATTCCCTGCACAAGCACGAGGCCCTTGCCCTTAACGGAATGTATGGTTGGCTAACAATAATAATAATAATAATAATAATAATAATAATAATAATCAGCATCATCATCATCATTCCAGATAGCCGAGATCCGAGGTTCGAGTCCCGCCTCGGGCATGTGTGTGTGTGTCTGTTTGTGTGTGCCGTCCATTTATCCTTCATTATTATTATTATTATTATTATTATTATTATTATCACCATTCCATCTTCCATCCTCCAAGGACTAACAACCCTGGGGTGCAAAAATCGGTTTCAGCCTAATGCTGATTCCCCTGATTGATTTCATACAAGACTTGCAACATGATAAATGGTACTGAGCCCGTGCAAGTGCACGTATGCGTGGTCAAAGACGGCCGATTCGCGAGCAAAAACAAGTAGTAACAGTAATTTGGAATTTTGTATTATTTGTAAGAAAGATTTTCGAGCGTGAGAGATAATCGGGTCTGCGAGGGGTTATTTCGTGCTTCTGGGAGTGTTGACTACTTTGGTCATTAGTCCTGTGTGTGCAGTGCATGTTGTAGTAGGGAAAGGCCGATGATCTGTCGTCGCTGGAACGAGCGATTCGGCGCCGGTCTGCACTTTGTGGGAATTTTCTTCGGACAGACATTATCCCTCCCTCTTTCTGCAGGACTCTGTTCCAGGCAGAATAAGGTCTAAAATTCTTTCGATCTTTGCGATTGTGTAAAGCGTATATAGTAGTTTTAGACATGCAGTAAATGTAAACGTGTGTATAAAGAGACGAGGGGACAAAGATGAGAAAAAGAAAATCGTGCTTGATCTGCGTCCCGTTTGTTAGGATACTGCTCCGGCAATCGCCTGATGTTGATTGTAGAAACCACTGAAAACTACTATGAGAGCACTCGCCCGCTAGAATTCTCCTCCAGGCAGCGGCTGAATTCGACCTAACCAATGTCCCCCTCCCACCGTGGGGTCTCGCACCCAGGACCTCCCTGCCAGAGATGCAGCAGCGCGAAACGTCTACTGAAGCACCTGAGCGAGTGAGAGACAATGGGATCGACTCCTCTTGCGAAGAGTTTGCAGAGATTGCGAGGTATCGATGAACCGAAAATTGCCCAGCGAGGATTGCAGCTGGCAGTCGGAGCTCATTAGCTCGTCGCATGGAGCAGCAGCGTCGTGAGAACTTTGGCGGAGCTAATGAGCTCCCCCACCCCCACCCTCTTCCCCTTCCCCCCTCCCGCCCACCATTCACTGCCCCCTTTACGGCGCACTTGGGCCGAACATTGTCAATCTTTCTTATGGTCCGCGCTGTCGAGAAGT
Source organism: Teleogryllus occipitalis (assembly GCA_011170035.1). Lineage (NCBI taxonomy): Eukaryota > Metazoa > Arthropoda > Insecta > Orthoptera > Gryllidae > Teleogryllus > Teleogryllus occipitalis. The sequence goes on from BLKR01011565.1 coordinate 3,993, forward strand.
GTTTAATTGTGTAGCAATAAACGCGAAGAAGCATAAGACAAGTAATAAAAGTTGATGGCGCGGGTTCGGTCTCCGTCCCCCTCCCCCGCCGTCGGGCACTCGCGGACGCCGAACAGATTTCGCGACGGCGATGCTGCTGCCTGCGGCGGGGAGCTGCACGGAAAGTGGAAACCTCGCCCAGAGCGCCCCCTTTTTACCTACTCCATGAGCCTCAAGTGGTCGGACGTCTGGGAATACAGTGTTCGTTTGGTTGGTTGGTTGTTAGTGATTCCGGGCGCGTCAACTAATGAGATCATGAGTTACGTAAGTTTTGTGCATGTTTTTCCTCGGGAGGTGGCGGAGATCTTTCCCCGCTGGATGGCGAGATCCGGCGCCGACCTACCGTCGGCCAACGGCGTTTTCCCCTAACCAAGACTCTCCCATCAGAGGCGCACCAGCCGGGAGAAGCTCTAAGCTCCCGACCGATCTCCCGGAATATGTGGTAGTGTAGTGCATGTTAGTGTGTGTGTGTAAGGGGTGATAGTAGGTCAAGGAATGGGAAGGACAGATCACGCACGGTCCCTGGCCCGTTTGGTAGGGTACTGCTCCGGCATTCGCCTGATGTTGATCAGAGTAACCACGGTAAACTGCCGATCAAAGCAACCGGCCACTAGAACTCTCCTCCAGACAGCGACTGAATTCGACCTAGCTGAAAAGCTAGTATTGAAAATCCTGCCGCCGTCGGGACTGGAGCCTAGGACCTCCCGGTCAGAGGCACTGCAGTGACATCAGTCGATGCATCGTGTTCGAGCCGATACCCGTCCCTCGTTCTCTTGCGGGCGGATGAAGTTGGGGATGAGCTCCCTCCATGGGGACACTCATCGCAACTTATCTTTGATTCCTCTAAACCGGCTGAGTTGTCTCCCCGTGGACGTTGCCACTGCTGCGGCTCTGACTGGAAAATTTTAGGGCTCGAGTCCCGGCGGTGGCGGTTTTTTTACACAAGCTAGTTGCATACTAGATCGAATTAGCTTCTGACTCGAGAGGAATTCCAGCGGCCGGCTGCTCTGACAGGTTTTTCCTTCTTCCTCCGTCCAATTCTTAGCGAAGGCGAAAGCAATACCTTAACAAACGTGTCATGGACGGCACTTGGTCTTGCCTTCCTCATTCTTGTTCCATTCTCTTCAAGAGAATGCACACATGCACTTACATACACTGTACTGCCACACATATGGGGAGATCAGAGAGGGCATAGAGCTTGTCCTGAGTCATGGCGGAGATACCTGCAGGGTTGAAGACTCCGCAAGTCGAGGTGGAGGTCGGCACTGGATCTAAAGTTGAACGTTCACATCAGTTCATTTTATTCCTCTCGCCAAAAAAATATCACAATTTCTAACCGAATCCTTTTAGAATATTCTGGAAGAGTTCTTGTAAACATCTTTTTTTGTGTTGATTTTAAGGCACATCGCATGCAGTGGTGAAACGTTGTGGATTGACAAATGCTCTTATACAATTAACACACAAGACTGAAGTGCTTATTTGTCCATCACTTTATCATTCATTTACTATGCCAATTTCCTTTCTGCAGATTTTTTTGGACCAGGATGTATTGTCTCGTAATTCTAAATGTTATTCATTTTAGTTGATCCAAGAGTTAATTTTAGGTCTTAAAAATTCTGTAGTAACAGCATCTTTAGAGATCGACGTGCTGTTTAATTTCCTAATGAAAACGGCAATGTTCGATAGCGTAGTTTCCGCGAGTTCTTCCTTGTTTCTGTCATATAATTCAGTCGGCTGTGAATGTCTCCTGATGCTGTGAATGCGACCCCTTGGCAGCCTAAGAGCTCGGGATCTTGTATAAGACGCAGAGTCCTGCTGCACTCCACGTTTACGAGCCTCTAGCTACGCGAAAGAGGAGTCTTCGGCGCGAGAGAAAATGGACGCAGACGCCTCTCACGGCCTTCGGAAGTACTCACAAACACATACAGTGATGATTCGCTTGTTCTTATTAAAACATGATCACGCCACATACGATCAATGCACTCCCAGCTAATATCTAATTTATTGTGAATGCCTACGCAAACTTGAAGAAATGTAGAAACGTGCTTCAAACTTGTGTACGCTCACATTTTGAATTTGCGATTGTTAGAATAAGTAACGTAAAGATAATGGTGCAGATTTCATTTTCGTTAAAATCCCTGCTGTTTGGAAAATTGCAAAAACTCAATTTTTTTCGGCGTTTTTCTACCACCACAATTATGAAGATTTTTTTTCGTAATGAAAGTGTTCATCAGAACCAAATCAAATTCTTGCGAAAGGAAATAGATTTGAGATAGATAATATATTTTAACGTAGAACTAACAAATTCATTTCTTTTATTTAAGAAGTTTTGATTGCTGAAAGTGTTAACTCACATCAATGTAATGAAAGCAAGCTTTTGTGAATATATTATTATTTTTTCTGTATAATGTGCTGCAAATATTGTAAGAGTTAAATTTATTCTTGTTTGTTTTAATTGCAAAAGTTAGAAATGACTACTGTTTCTGTTTATCGAAATAAACCAAGATATGATCCACAGGCACATCGCTCGAATTGGACTTTTTCAACTTATAACTGAATTTTTAGTAGGTCCTTTTAGTACAGCAGAAATTACCGTATTTAAATATTACAGAACTATTTTCAATAATACAAGAACGTATGTTGGAGCACCTCTAGTTTTTAAATACCTCCATTGAATTGAAACTTACGTGAAAATTACTCATATTTTCAAAACTGTGCATAGCATCATTTTCAGATTTAATGTTCAAGAATATATTTCTCTGAGAACAAAACATCTATTTTTAATAATATTGTTGCAGGAGAACGGTCATAATATTATAAATGTTTGTCATTTTTGAAAATTCTGATAATATACTAACTGCATCTGCGCCATTTTTACTAGCAAAATTTGTTATATTCTAGCAAAAAAATTATAGGAAAAAAATTGAGTTTTTAAAAATATTTTTCCGAAAATTTTTAACAATTTTTGGGTTTCCGGCAAAATATCCCCAAAATTAAAACATTGATTTTCAATTTAGAGGGCTTTATTGTGTGAGATAAATTGAGAAATATTCATTTATAAAACACCCAATGTATGTTTAGGCGCCGTATGCTTTTCAGCACCGGGAAAACAAGTTTGAAAAAAAAAACAAACCAAAAAAACAACAAATGTTTTCTTATCTGCCCCCCCCCCGATAAGTGCATTTACATTAAAATCTCGATATTTTCTTGTGGCATTTCATAACTAACTACATACTTTATATATGGATGCACTTGCTACATATACTACGTAAATCAATTGCAATTTAAGTATTTCAAGAAATACGCACCAAACTATTATTTAAATATACTAATAATTAATAATTTGCCCATTTCGGTAAAGGTCTCACTAATGAAGTCACTTATGATAGAAATGTGACTTAGTAAACTTAGTTCACTTCATTTCATCTGTCACATTTCATTTATCTGCTTCCCTCGCACTTAAACACTCATGAAATAGTTCCCGAAGATTGGCATAGCTTCTTAACAATCACTCCTTTAGGTTTTCTGTTAATTTTAAAACTATTTTATGATAATGAATCTTTCAACAAATAATTATAACAATGCAGCTTACAAGAACATTAATTAAAAACAATTATTAACGTTGTAGGAAGTTGAGTTTTCTATGTCTTGGTATTACGTGGGGGTATTTGAAATGGAAGATGTACTGAAGCTGAATTAGCAGCAGCATTCGTCAATTTCGAATGGATTGAACACGCGTGTGTACTCATTAAAGTATGTTTCTGAATACTTTTGGTTGTAACGTTCCACATAGTTTTGATACCATATTCTTTATACTCTTCATCATCTAATCTTCGCATATTAAGTTCCTAAAATATGTGTAATTTCTATATTTGTTGTTTGTGCTGTGCATTTATATTTTCTTTCTTCACAAAATTCTTGAAATTGCTTTCACACACTTTCTGTGTTTCTTTTGCTATTTTTTGGTATTGAATCTTTAATAATATATTCTATTTGAAAGCTTTAAACATTACCAAAATGACGCATTTTAATATATTGATCCTCACAAGCTATTATGTACCTAAAACAATTGCCACCTTTATCTTAAAATGGTAAACAAAGTGATTACAGCGGAGTGCAAAAGGCAAACCAAGTGATAATCACATCGCGATAGACATCTGGGATTCGTTTGATTTGAATATATTATTGCTTAACATTGGTTGCTTAGGACACGACCAGACAGTGAAATAGTAAAAATATACACAGTTTATTCAATCTTCTTGCCATGGCAATTTGTGTAAACCTCATCACTTGTCATTTCGTAAGAAGACACAAAGTGAACATTTTCCTCGGTATTTACAAACTTTTGATAAAATATTTTAAGACCAAATATTAAGAGAACATTTTAATTAACGCCGCGTTGTTTTATATTAGTTTCTTTGCTTTTATACTGTTTGAAAAAAAAAACTACATTTTTTTTTATTTTTGAGGTTCCAAATATCTTTATTGAAATAAGGCTTTCAGAATATCCAGAATTTAACTTTTTTCCTTTACGGAGATGTCCGACAAAATATTGTAACAGAGAACATTTGGTTGGCACGTTTTTGAAAATGCGCCTCTTTTAGTTCCTTTATACTAACAACTTGTGAATTTTTGAAAAACCATCATTAGAGTTACTCCCATTTCCAGAGAGAGCTGAATTCGACCTAGGCATGTACGTAGTGTTGATAACCCTGCTTTCGTCGGGACTCGAACCTTAGGACCTCCCGATCAGAAGCACTGCAGTGATATCTGTTGATCCCCTGTGCCACCTTAGCCAGTGGTATTGCTAAAAAATAGCAACGCATTTCCCCAGCTCTACTCTTACCATAACTACTATAACGAAAGCTTAACAAAACGTGAGCATAGTGAAGCTATATTTATATTCAGAAGGAAAACGAGGGGCCATCTCAGCATCATTCAATGGATCAGGAAAAACTGGACGAAAAACCTGTTGTAGATGGGGGCCATTGACCCAGAAGCTGAAGTACATTACAAACATTACTTATTATTTAACTTCACTACTTGATAATACTTTCGTATTTATGGCCTTCACCATTATCCCGCGTTGAAGTAATGTTTGGCATCTCTGCTCGTTTATGACAATCTATTTTTTCCAGTAGTTTTGGGAAATATTTGTATTTACCCTCTTTTCAGAGCGTCTCTATTATTAGATATTTTATGTCGTCACATTTACTTTCTAAAATAATTATTACCTCACTAACAGCATATTCCAATGACTCATTGATTTTCAAAAACATCCAATTTATCGATTCACAAGAACAATAAAACCATAATTCAGAACTGACGCAGTTATTCTGCATTCTTACTTTTAGGATATATTTACGTTCTTAGAGTTAATAATTTTCGATGATTTCAAGCAAAAACTATTTGCACCTCACGGTGTGTTGTTGGGTACCTTATAAATTAAGGCCAACATTATTTATTTGAATATTCAAGGAAATTTAAATGGGTAATATAAAATTTCCGAGAATTTTTTTTAAGTAATAAGCTTGAGCATAAAGAGAGTTGAGCTGTTCAACCCTTAACTTTACCTGTCTTTGTGTATTTACTAGCATCCATTCTTAAACAAAACAGGTTTTGCCTGCTCCTCTCCTGCCACACATTTCACATACGTCTAGGACCTCGGTGTCTCTGGACACTCCACTAATTGCACCAGGTGCCTCTACATTCACTTTCGTCTGGCCAAACCAGGACCTTGGCCTCATCTAGCAGTCGTCACTGACGAGTTATCCTCAACTAAGGTTGTTTCCCACCTCATTTACAGACTCCTTCCTTCGTTTTCACTAATTCCCTGTTTTTCTGTTGTAACAGAGCGCGATTGAATGTGTGAGATTGAGTAAATGGTAATTTCCTTGTTTCCGACCCCTCTAACTTTTATTTTTGATACACAGAAAAAAAACGTAACTTTTCAACTTAATCTTCCTTTACTCCAACCTACTTTTCACCTCTATATATGAGCATATCTAGGCTTTTGAAAAATTACTACGAATTTTTGTTCGCAAAATGATCAAAAACTACTTCTTTCACCTCACACTCATTTGAAACTCCTCTTCCCCGAAAGTTTTTCTCCAATTTTGTGTTAGATGTCGTAGGCTGCCCAACTTTGAATGTAGTGTGAGTGGTCCAATTCCTTAAAGTCATAGTCCTTCACTGCATTGTTTTCAATCTGAGGAGTAAGCACAGGTGCGTGGTCGTCAATTAGCTAAACGCCATGAGAAGTCACGCACCGCATCAAACGCAAGTACTCCTTGCCAGAAAACTAAGTGAGATGTCACCGGCAATCTTACTGCATTACAACAGTTAAAGATAAGACTATAAACTGCTCAGAGGGGTTTCCCATAGATGAACGTTATCTTGGTCAGGCCGGAAACTTATGGAATCACCTATGTAAGTGTGTGTGTGTAAGGAGAGAAGAGAAGACAAGGATGAGCAAGGTGGCTCATTTTAAGAGTACTCCCCCGGCATTCGCTTGGTAATGATAAGAGAAAGCACATAAAGCCGCCGGCCACTAGAATTCTCTTCCAGATAGCGGACAATTCAACCTTGCTGTGTGTCGGAAACCCGTTACCGGAGACTCGACCTCTAGGACCGCCCGGGCAGACTCCGCACCACAGCGAGAACAATCGCAGGACTGTCATTGCCTGATTGCCGAATTACCCACCCAATAGCTCACTACCGTTTTACACTTCCAAATCCGTCGTCATTTTTGCTTTGATGTGTCCTGCTGTGCTCAAGACCGCAACTGTAGACTGCACTCCAGGAAGTAACTGCCCCTCTTTCCTACTTTCATTTCTCCGTTTTCGCTTTTGCTCCCCCCATCAATAACTTCGCTGAGACATGTTCGTCTACTCGTCCTCTCCTGCAATCCCTATCGTCTGAAATGGTTTAGGGCTTGAGCTGTTGCCACTACGGCGACACTGATAAGTCCTAGGATTCAAGATTCAGCGGTAGCGGATTTTCAACACTAGCTAGATCGCCAGGTAGAATTCAGCCGCTATCCAGAGGAAAATTCTAGAGGCCGACTTCTCTGATCGGTAGTTTTTTCGTGGTTTGTCAGGTCAATTCCAGGGGAATGTCAGAGAAGAACTCCCACAACCGGAATTTTGAAGGCGTGCTCTCGCTTCCAACCCTACTTCCACTCCCTCCGCGCCGCCGCCATCGTCGCCAGCGAGGCAACATGCGCATGCGCCGGCGGGCAGCACGGGGGCGGGGGCGGGTTGGAGTAAAATGGGGCGTAGTTGGGATCAGGAAAGGGGGACGGGGATGAGCCGTGGACGCAGAGTGGGTTGGAGTGAGTGGGGCAGGGATAAATACGGAGACTGGGTGCAACGGGTGAGAGAATGATTGCACTGCTGCACACTAGCTCATGCTCCTCATCCCCCACCCCCGCCCTGCACAGAGCACATCACAGCATTGCTTGGTTCCGACTCGGCCTCCTCACGTAGGTCATCCTCACTGCTCTCAATCACAAAGAACAGGATTACGAGTGCTTGTTAAGAGTTGCCTATTTAAATATTATTGTTCCTGTAAAATACGTTTGCAAAACATCATCTGACCACTGTAGCCATACAGTCTCAACAGTGGGAATGTTGATGGTAAAATGTGCACATATGATCAAACTATAAGTTGCAATTCAGAATTTTTCATGTCGCTATCAAAAATCGAAAATTTCTGCCCCTTTAGTACAATCCACAATCAACGTTACCTGTCATTTCGACCCCGCATGTAAATATTCCATGATGTACATTCCGAAATGTCCATTGTTTCACACCGCGAGAGGTGGTTTAGGGCGTCAACTGATGTCACTGCAGTGCCTCTGACCGGGAGGTCCTAGCTTCGAGTCCCGACAATGGTAAGATTTTCGACACTAGCTAGATACTTGCGTCGAGTTCGACACTGACTTGAGGATAAATCTAGCGGTCGGCTGCTCTGATTGTCATTTTTCTGTGCTTTCTCCGATTAACACCAGGTCACTGCCGAAGCTATAACCTAAAAAAAGGGGCCACTAACCGCGGGCGATCTTTCCTTTATCTTCCTTGTCCTATCCTCCCTCACCCCTACTGACACACTTACACCAACATGCACTACGTTACTACACATACCAGGAGATCGGTTGGGAGCTTAAAGCTTGTCCCGGCTAAGGTGGTGCCCCGCTGGTGGGAGAGTCCTAGTTAGGGGGAAACCCCACTAGCCGACGGTAGGTCGGCGTCGGATCTCACCATTTAGCGAGGGAAGATCGCCGCCACCTCCCGAGGAAACAACATGTACTATAGTTACGGTACTAATAACTTTAACAGTTGACGCGCCGGGAATCACTAATCAATCTTTCATTGTTCACATAGGAATTAAGCGTTCTGGACTGTGAAGAGATAAACTAGTTGCGCTGGAACAACGCATTTTTTCTCACATTATTTGTATCGGTAACGTAATATTATAATAGCACATGAACTCCCAAAAGAGTTTCCAACAAGCCAAATTGTTTTCCCATGCCGGGATTCGAACAGATACATTGGTCTCTCAAGTACTGAACTTAGGCTCTACTCCAACCGGCAGAGTTGACAATACAACATTCCCGACCAAATTTAAACAGAAATTTGAAGTATTGCAGTTGTTGGAAATTCAGCAGTTTTAATGAATATCGATCGAGATCAAGTAAGAAGAAAACAAACTGACGATTTGAGAACGCTTTGTCTATGTAATTTTTTGATGTTGCCAATTTCTCACTGAAAACTACGCGAAGACTACTCATATTTACAACAATATTTAGAAGTTATTTTACGAGTATAAAGATCTAATTTTGAACAATACATGTCGTTAAGAAAACAATCTCTATCTTTAATATTCTACTTGTAGGAAGTTTCTTGGGTAAATTTGCAATTTTAGAAAGTTAAGAGATTTCAAAGAAAATCAGACCTGCGCGTTTTTTAAGAGTACTCTGCTCCATTCCAGAAAATATAATTTAAAAAAATGAAACCATTTTTGAGAAAATTATACAAACGTTGTTGTGGGTTTTTTGCAAAGTATTTCCGAAAATGAAAAAAAAACTCCATTTCAAATTCAAAGGGCTGTGACATCAGTCAGATCGATGGGGGAATATCGGTTTGGTGAAAATCTTGCATACAGTTTAGGTGCTAGCCTTATTCATTTAAAGAAGCACAGACAGGGGAGGAGGGCATTTTGCAGTAAAGCAGTTTTTCGATACCCAAGAGCGGGAAGGCGAGCGGAGGTGGAAGCAGCAATGGGAGAGCATGCGTAGGATAAGCGGGACGGGAGAGGGAATGGAAGTGGAAATGAGAGCGGTGGAGGGAGCGGAAGCGGAAGTGGTAGTGGGAGTGGGGTTGGGAGCTGCCGCAGGTTCGAGAGCATTGGGGGAGCGGGAATAGCAGTGGGAGCGGCAGAGGGATCGGGAAGGATGGGAGAGGGCGGAGGATCGTGTGCGGCAGAGGGAGCGAGAACGGGAGGAAGGGAAGCGGCCGTGGAAACAAGCGCGGAATCGAGAGCGGAAGGGGGACCGGGTCGGGAGCGCTAGGGTGAAGACGCCATGGAACGGAAGTGCATGCGGCAATGTTAGCTCGCGTGTTTTCGAGAGCGCAAGGGAGTACAATGGGATGAAGAGTGTAATGAGCCAGGCTCCCTATGGGGAGTGGTAAGGGAGCGGGGCGGCCGCGACTCTGTCTCTCAGAGCCTCTGTGGGCAGCTGACGTCAGCGCGCGCCCACCGGGGCCAACGCCCAAGGATGCCTCCCCTTGCACGTGCATCATTTAAAAAAAATAGTTTTTATTATCCTAATTCGTCAATATTATGTTTTTCAAGGTTTTTTAGGTTACAACATAATCAATTTTTGAACTACATTTTATCGTACATGTACAATGTTTAAAAACAATAATATTAGAAACTAGCTACTAAGGATACCCAGGAAGGGTCCTTCAGAAAAATACATAGAATATTTGGAGTATAAAATACGTTTTGAATTTAGGGATGTTTGAACCTGCATCATTTTGTCCTGTTCGAATCTGACGTGAGGACGATGACAAAGTGAATTCAACTAGACTTCTTCGCAGGTAATGCGAATTGTCGAAGAAAATACAATATTTAATTAACACTAATATAATATAGGATATTTAAAAATATTTATTATGTACCGTGCGGATTCTGATCTCAATATCTAAAAGAGAAGAAGAAAACGTTTTGGGGAAAATAAACGGCATGGAGACATAGAGAATTAGAAACTTATTAATATTTTTAAAATTTCATCATTACTTTCTTTTCTGAAATAAAAATTGCAATTAGTCCCGTTGGAACAGGCCTTTTTTGAGGACAGGTGTGATCTGATAGATCAAGCGTTTTGGCGGACGATGTACGGAAACTTGATTTAAAAGGCCTGTCCTCAAATCGAATGCTTTCTGAGTTACGCGCGATTATGTGTGTTGCAGTAATCTGGTTTGTATGTCATAATCTGCAAACGACTGTTTTCTCTTCTGAAATCTGATGGATGTATACTGCGGTTTTTACATAGCTGCCTCTCAATTCCACTCAAGGCCTGTCACCACGGTGGCATTTATGCACGGTTTTTCGCGTCTTTCTCAGTCGTGGCGCTAGGTGTCGCATGCTCGCGACTGTATCAAGAAGTGCTGCAGATGAAGCGACTCTATCGGCACGACCGAGAAAGACGCGAAAAACTGTGCCATAGTGCCACCCTGGTGACGGGCCTTGAGTGGAATTGAGAGGCAGCTCTGTATAAACCGCAGTATTGGAGGAGTGTAATTCTTTACTCCCTAGTAACACACAGAATTTTCTGTCGATGGTTACATACAACCTGCCAAATCATCTTTCCTCGGCGTATAATATTATACATAGAATAATAAAGTTTTAAAATAAAATAATTCTTTATTAAAGTACTAGGTAAAAAAACTATGTGCAACAAAAAATATATTCAAATGTATAATAAATAATGAAATAAATTTACACGACTCTTGGAGTCATTTTCAAATTGTACTTAAAGTCATAACTGGTTTTAAAGCCTGAAAAGAGGTAATTGTTTTATACTACAGCAGCCTAGAAATCGAAAAAATCTGAGAAACTTTACAACAAATGGAGTTTTGAGTTTCAAGTTATTTTTCTAGTCTGTTCCTGTTTTAAAACAGAAAAAATTATTTTTTTTCAAAAAATATTTTTATGTGAATTTGACATTTATAAAATGACAAACCATTTTTTGGTACTTAAATTATTTTCTTAATTTTCATATTTTTTGCAATTAGAAAGGTGAATATAAATTTGAAGAAAAAATTAAACATACATGTTTTTGACTGTAGAGGCTTGGGATGGTGGGAATAGAACTAAGAATTTTTTTCAAAAATCGTATGTTTATGTTAAAGTCAAAGTGTTATTGCTCATATGTAATTTGGTTTCATGATCCCGGAGGTAACCTTTGAAGAAGATGTTTCAATGAAATATTAAGTGTAGTGCGTTTTGCTTTCTCTTCGAATCTTATTTTTAAATTAGAAGGATATGAAATCCCAAAACTGATCTTTTTTTCTGAGGTAACCCTTAGTGCCTCCGTTTTAAAGCACTTGGTCTGTGTGAGTGATAATGGCGGACTCATCGATTCCATATGTCATTGCCCCGACCGCAGTTGTTCAGAGCGGCTTCAATTGTGCGTGCTGAAGCCCACCTTCTGATTGGTAATAAATTAAGCAGCTGCATATTCTGCAGCTTACGTCGATATCAAGCACAAACGATAAAAGTGGCCGAATCAAAGAAGGAGAGGATGCAATTATCTTTGATAGATTCTGTTGAAAATGGAAGTATTCTTATCTTCTTGTGTTTACATTTCTTGTACATACAAATCTGCGCAGGGAAATTGCAGTAATCTTAGGGACAATTTTTGGAAGACATGAAAAGTTCGACTGGAAGTCTTTAATATGTTTTCTGGGAAAAAAGGATGAACGACACCGGTGCAGTATGACAAATGATAGAGAGTGTAATCTAATTAATAAGCTCTTTGGCAACGACTTCTTGATCGCTGCTTTGATTTTCATATTTAAATTATTTCGCACAATTCTGGGTATTAGAAAAGGAAACGCAAATGCTGTAATTCACCTAAAATAGCTTATTCCTATCAGAATGTTAAGATACTAATTACTAACACTGCTAACATCCTTTTTGGGGCAAGTTTGTTTACATTTCGAAAGGGAGAGAATATTTTTAGCACTAAGAAATAATTTCCGGTGTTGTTGATTTAAATAAAAAAAATGTTATTTGTTAGTAGATCGTAAATCTTTTTGACAAATTTATTGAATATCCTACTGTCTAGGATTGCAAAAGAAGAATGACTTGGAAACAAGATGGAAATTTTTAGTTTATTACAAAATTGGAAACATACCTTATAATATTCGTAATTCACAATTTGAAAATTGTTACATGTTTTCACATAGGATAAAAATTCCTTACTTTATTTCACTATACCCGTATTTTTTCTGTGACATACGCCAAACTCATCTTAATTTAACTAGCTAGACAAACGCAAAATGTATTTGGTTCTATTATTCTATTCTGGTTATATAATTCACCAATGCACATGAAGCTTTTATGTTTTTGATACATTGTTGTTAATCTGTGATAGCAGATTTCATAGGCATTTCTATCAAACACCGGTATACTTCACGAACCAAAAACCAGAATTCTAAGAGGAGCAAATATTTTATTGGTTTTAGTGAAAGTATATGTGAAAGCGAGAGCCATGTATAGGCTTTCCCGATTTCCAGGAAGGAAAGAGTGTAGAAAATGAAAATATGCAAATATTGTTTTTCTAACATCTATTCTAAAACATCCCACACGCTGCTGTTTAAGTAGGAACATATTTTCACTTTCTCGCCAACAGCTTACGCAGTATAGAGAAAGTACTGTAATGCTGCGGGAAAAAACGATTTTTCGTGACCAACAAATTTTTTTTTGCCGGACCTAGGTAACAAAAATGTACTTTTTTTGCTTGAAATATTGTCAACCAACTTCAAGAAACCAAATATTTTGATTAAATTACGTCTCAGAATACACGTTTTCAAATCGTTAATAGCCAAAACTTGAGCTTGCTGCTGCACATTTGTAACCTTTTCAAAATTTTTTACATTAGACTGTACTAAGTTACCCCTGACATACCTAATATCTCCCAAACCTCTTACGCTCCCCGTTTTTTTTCGCCTTTTCTCCACTTTTTAGAAACTAAAGAGAAATATGTAATTCAGCGGGCTGAGGTAGTGCCCTCTGTAGCACACAACAATTGCATGGCCATAAAACATTACTTATTTGACGCCAGCAATATGCCACATTAGTCGGAATATGGCTAATTTTGCGTGAAAACCATAGAAATTGACTCTTTTCAAATGGACGTGATCGTGAATTCACCATACTTTTAATGTATATAAAACCAAAGTTATAATAGATATATAGAAAAATCTATATAGAAATTTCTGGTTTATGAATCGTGCTTGGAACAATTGAACAATTTCACTGCAATTTGCTAACAGTTGAGTTGCGCGCCCACACCGTTAACGACCCACATTTGAGCCGCACTTCTATATCTGATTTCTTTATTCACTGTTAGGCTGCATTGAGCTTATTTATGGATCTTTCAGATGTGTTTGGAAATTCCGTGATTTGGAGAACATAATACATGGCTTTTGGAAGACCATGGGCTAATTTTCCCCCCGTTCCGGTGCGTCCAACAGTGCCGGCCTTGACGCGCCCGCTTGCCTGCTCCAGGCACCACCCGGTGCGGCGGTGAAATCCAACAGTCCCAGGCGACCTTATTCAACCATTCTGAATTCCATTTTTAATTTTTCTTCTGATTTTCGTATCCTCAGTTAAGGACATTGATTGACATTAGCACGCGCAAGCATCACGCTCCCAAAAAAGTGACCAGCACTTATAAAATAAAGTGTTATAAATTTATTTAAACTGCAATTGGGTGTAACCCAGTGGCAGTTAATTACATAAACATGATAATAAATGTCATGCAAATAAGATAATAATGGTAATAATAGTGCTAAAAGTAATATAAAAACTGCTGATTCTTAAAACATTAAATTAAATTGAACATGAAATTAAATTTTTTGTTTTGGTTTTTTGTTTTGTTTTGTTTTGTCAGACCCAAACACATGTTTCTCTATGTATGTCGACACGCTGATTCCGAATGTGAAGCCAGAATTGCGCCATCACCCTCCAGCTTTTTTTAATCGCGAAAAGCCACCGTGAAATTGTAAATTGTAAATTTCACGGTGGCCTTTTTGTGATTTAAAAAAAGTGGAAGGTGGAGGCGCAATTCTGGCTTCGGATTCAGCGCGTCGACATTCATTCACATGTGTCAAATCTTTGGGTCTGACAACTTTTTTTAAAAATTTTGTGTGCCTGTGTAATTATAATCGAATGGTGTACTCAGTTCAGAACAAGTCTACTGGAACTTGTTAATCTGTCTCTTGAATTGAAATAATCGGAAATGTTAATCGCTACATACGTCGACTCCGGTTATAGTGAACTTCTGGGGACTAACATTTTTAGTTCACTCTATCCGATGATGTCAAAATTAAAGAGAATTTCTCCATAAAGATTAATTTTATTGATATAGAAATAAAGCAAAACACATTAACAGCACGAACTGAAAATTTCAATGTCTTTATGCCCTTAAAAATCAATTTCTTTCAATTGTTCGCTTCATACATTTTCATTAGTAATTTCTCTAGATTCTCCTCCAGAATTCGTGTTCTCTCCATAATTGATTCTACATTGACCTCTGTGTCTAAGTATCGTCATGAAATCTTGACACCCTTCAATGCCTCTTGTCCTGTTGGAATTCAAGCCGCCTAGTGTTGGAATTTGTGGCACTGAGGCGACATTCCTTTCCAGGACGCAATTATTTCCAGGTCGTTGTATTTCCTAGGCTCACTATAGCCGAGGTTCATGTTCACTATAACCGAGTTTTCTTATGCTCATTTGTAATGTATGCGAAACGGGACCAGTGACTTAAGATCACTATAACCAGGGTTCGCTATATCCGAGGGTTCACTATATCCGAGTTCACTATATCAGATTTCACTGTATCCGAGTTCACTATATCCGAGTTGACTATAACCGGAGTCGACTGTAGAGTACTCGGTGTAAAAATGACGTATTATAGTGCTTTTGAGATTAATCGTATGAAATAGTGCGTTGCTGTGCAAACGGCCATCCGTACCGAAGCGCGCCGCCGCGCCGGCCGGCCACAACGGCGCGGGGCGGCGTCTGGGCGCCGGGGCAGCTGCCGCTTTCCAAGAGCCGGGCGGCGTCTGCGGCTGCGGCTCAGGCGCGCACACGCACCTGACGACATGTGACGGCCCGCTCGCATGCATTACCCACATGTCTCCACGACCTGTTTGCCGTGCATTCGAAATGGCGATCCTTTCGGACACCGCCCGCAAGCGGCCCGCGACCAACGCACGCCGCCGCACGCGTGCGCACGCTGGCGGCAAACTGTCGTCTCCTCCGAGCGAAGCATGTAAATTTTGGTTATTATAATCCCATTACGTATCGGTGGACTGCGCGGCAGCTGACGCGATTACACGTGAGCGGTCGTGGATATTTGTTTGGTCAAAAGGCTTACGTCAGGTACCGAATGTTATGTAAAGTATGTGTTAAAACATGTCTTTATTCGAGACCGTTTGGAAAGTAGCTCATTGTACTGTTTACGGCAGGAAACTTGTTCGTTACAGGAAGATTCTGTTGAAAGCGTCTTGTAATGAATTTTTCTTGACTCCACTGTCACCATCTTTTCACCATGTAACTGCTGCCCATGAAGAACCAAGGAGCCTTGCAATATATTAAAAGTTTGTGACTTAGTATTGGTTAACCTATAATAGATCTCTTTTGTCTACGCATAGAGCGCTTTTACTTGTGGCACAAGCCACGTCTTCATATGGCCAACAAAAAGTACTATCAGCAAGCCACTTAGCAAAGGTTCCATGTCAAAACATGTTGAATTAGAATTCAATATATTCAACACGTGCACTTATATATTGATATTTTATTTGAATCTAGAGTAAACCCTCATTAAAATGAGTTCCAAGAGACCATAATCCAGGACCGAAGTTTTTTTCATGTTAAGGCGAAATTCGTGTTAAGCGAGTTCGTGCTAACTTCGGTTTACTGTATTTACGTTAATTGTAATTGAATAATCCATTAAAGAGCTCTTTGACGATACTTTCATCTCATTTCGGATAAGAATCCGAGAAGCACGTTTACTGTGACACTTCTTATTCCTCTCGCATTTTGCCTCTGACCAAATTCTCTGTATTTTCTCACATATCTATCTTTTTATTTTAATGTAAACATGTAAAAAGTTGCGGCTATTGCTTCTAATATATCAGTCTGAATTCCCATTATTTCCAAATTATCTTGCATTTCAAGATCCATTACATTGATAGAACCTGACATTCTTGTTACAATTAAAGAAAACACAAGAACAGCGATCAACAAGTATGTGGTCATGCTAAAAGAACAAATGAACGAGTGATAACCACACTACATTTCATGTCAGTGATATTATTTAATTACAGGAAAACATGCATAAAAAGGGTCTCGAATAAATTATTGTAGTACATCACACGGCAAAAGTCTCTTTTTGTGACTCAACAGGATTCCCGCCTCGGCGGATGAACTCTACAAACGAAATGAAAAGGTCGACTTTCTTGCCTTATAATGTAAATTACTATTTCATCGAATTATTGTGTTATATCAACCTAACACACCTAAACAGAGGAACGAAAAGTCGTTCTTAATGACTATCGTCTGATAAGGATTTACTCGTTAGAGCCCATCCTCCGTGAAGAACAGTACAACAAATGAGTTGTAGCTGGAAATGGTGCATCAGTATTCTCTCTCCAAGTCCCGTTACTTATTATTTATATTATTTTGCCGTAAAGCCGAGTTTCGAAACCAAACGAGTTCATATTGTAACTGTAAGAAGATTTAATTTGATTTGATTTATTTCGTCAAAAACAATATAAAAACAGTAAATACTTGTGTGATATTCGGAGGAGAATTATTAATAATTGCGCAGGTTTTCTTGAGCTCCAGCATCTCTACTCCACTCTTCCACTTTTCACATGGTTGAATGATGAATAAAAGTACTAACAATCGCAGTTGGAAATATTTGAAAACTATATTTTTTTGTCCCTGTAATATCCCAGTAATAAGATGATACGATACGAATATCGTATAACGTCTTATCCACTTGGTAAGAATTTCAGTGCTCCTTCAATAATTTTCTTTTGTATTTGACTACTGATTTTAGAGAAATGATAGACAGTAGTGATATTAATGAATGAGTAATGGATCATTGAAATAAATGTGATGTAATAAGTCTTATTTCCAACCTGACGACAGTTGTCCATCAGTTTATTCATGTTGGATACAATTCTTAATGGGCGCCTGCTGATAACAGAGGCTTTTCATTCCTGTTTGTCGGTGATGCGTTTTGTCGATATTACAAAAGAAAATTATGAAAACTAAAAACTTGGTAGGATGATTATCGTTCAAAGTGATTTGACCTCCGAGATTTATTCAGAACAAGGGAAGTACGTGACAAAATTCTAACATTATTACAATCAAGCAGGCTAATCTCATAAATATAATTCCCACAGTTTTTTTTTCACTCTCTATGTAATACCTTTTTTTTTAAAAAAATAATTTCTGTACCGATTCAAACGTTTTGCAGTTCTATACATTTCTTATTTATTGAAAAAAGTGATTTGAAATTTCTGTTTAATCCTTGCGTAACAAATTTGTAGTATAATAACTGTAAATTAATGTAAACCAATGTAAATTACAGAGGTCGCTCGTGACCAGAGCAATTGTGAAGTGACCTTAAGTAAAGAATTGAAAAGAAAGGCGATTCGATGCGTTGCGAATGCGATTCGATCTTTGCAAGTTGGCCGGCCGGCGCCGGACGTGGGCGGCTTGCGGGCGGTGAGCGATGGGTCGAGCGGGGAGAAGTCCGCGTCGCGGGCAACCGATGGACAGAGCCCCGCCCCGCCCCGCCCCGCCCCGCCCTGCCCCGCCCCTCCCCGCCTCACCACGCCCCGTCACGCCTCGTCCCGCCCCGCCTCACTCCGCCCCACCCCTCTCCGCCTCACTCCGCCCCGCCACCCGCCGCTCCGCCACGCGAGTATGGTGTGACACACAGTCAAAACACATAGCTGGGACGACACGAATGAAAGTCGCTGCCGATAGATAGAGAGATATTTATTGTTTCTGCAGATATGTTTGTACACCAGGTAGTAGAACTCTACAATTTACATACATTATAATTAGCAATGTTAATACAATGTAACTTTAAAATACTTTAAAAGAATAATAATAATAATAATAATAATAATAATAATAATAATAATAATAATAATAATAATAATAATAATGATAATAATAATAATAATAATAATAATAATAATAATAATAATAATAATAATAACAAAATTAATAGCATTAACTTTTCATTTTAGGGCTATCCTGAACAGATATTTTAAATTAATAAATACACGACTTTTTAACTGCACTGCACTTCACTTTACTTCGATGGAGTTGATTCTAAAAGTTTTTCTCCTTACTTAAATCGACAATAATATACACCTTCTCGTGCAAATTGTACAAGTATTGATGGATTCTGAAACAAATGGGCCATGCACAAATGTTTTAGTTTTGAACAGCTTGTAAATATGCAGATATTATGAAAATATGTCAGAGCATTTGTTTTATTTTAGGCATGAATTTGGCATCTTTTTCTAGATATTGTGCAAATACTTAAGTGTTATAAATAGGCTTTATGCACAAGAGTAACTTATACATCTTATGAATGTACTGTTTATTTTGAAATTATCCCTCACCGTTTTTCACCACTCGGTAATTTGGCGAAATTGGGAGAGTTTTTATGTTTCCGATGTCGTATTTTCCTGCAACGGTTCTGGCAAGCATAGTTTACGGTTATTGATGTCTTTTAGCGATTCAGAGCAAATGGCGAATGCGGCAGAAATTTGGAAATCAAGGCGAAAGTGTCGTTCAATATCTGTCGCATTACCATTTTCTTATAAGAAAAACTCGTAAAAATATATAATAGAAATACCTACCGTATTCCTTGAACAAGAACACAATACTATGTCGTCTTTTGATTCAACCATTTTATTTCGATTGTTCTTTCTCCTCGACAAATTGTTAAATCCTTAATGAACACCGGTTGTTAAAATGAGCTTTTTTGCTTCTCTGTTTACTGGTTATGCAAAGTCAAAAAAACAGTTCGTTATAAACGTAAAGTTAGTCAAGTTTATAAAATATCTGTAAAGTTTTTTTTAATAATTTTATTTTGAGTCGCATCAACGTCTAGGTTAATAGCGACTAAATATATACATAATTTTACATTAACAAAATTAAGTTATTACAATATTATGGTTCTGTGATTATGGATACAAAAACTTGCTGTACGTTAACATGAAAATACATCAAAGGAGTAAGAGATTACATTATTGTAATATGGTTAAATATAGTCCAAAGCACTAATTTCAATACAAAATTTTGTTTGATTACTTTTTTTATCATCTGTTAGAATAGAATTAAAACTTTCTGTATAAAAAAATTGAGGTCTGACAAAATTGTATTGGGGACATTCCTGGAGGATTGATTAATTTTCAGCGAACAATTGCAAGAGGTACGTAACGGGTAAGGTTTTGTATCCAGTGTATGGCTGCGAGAAAATTTTATATGGCCTGATCAAATGCGAGTAAGATTTACTTGCAAAGAGCTCTGTTAAGTGTTAGTTCTTTGAAAGAAGCATTAGAGGCGAGTGTCTAAAAGATTATTTACAGCCGAAGGGAGGTGTGAAGGTGAGTTTGCATTTAATTTAATTAAGTAGAAATACGACTTCGTACTTCAGCAGCGGAAGTTATGCGGGCGGAGCGACTCAAGTGAAGCCGAATGTGAAGTCGTTTTTCGATGTAAAACGTGTTGGATATTTTGCGTTGGCTAGAATTCAAGAATGTTACGGTTATCGAGATGTAGTGGCTGAATACCGGAGAGTCTCCTTGGCTTGAAACTACGTGAATGATTTTTTTTGCTGCAGAATGTTTGTATCACATGCTTAAAATGATGAACAGATATGGTGATTCTAGAATCCCCATAACAGCAGCAACAACAATAATAAAAATAGTCATAATGATAGTATTAATAATAATAATTAATATATTTTTATTTTTATTATGAAAAGTAGAAAATTGGAGAGTTTGTTTCGAGCTTTGGTGCCAAATAGCCAAGTTCATAAATGCGATTTCCAATGAGGAAAGTATTCAAAATAAAATAACATTGCTATGCATAGGGAACGGAATTTATTGTAATAAAAAATCAAAAAATGTTGTACATACATGTATTATTTTTTAAAATATGTAACATGCTTATCAATTAAAATTGTTCAATATTTCAAATGTTCATACGCAACAAATCGACTATGAGGCTTTAAAATGGTTAATAAGGAACATTCCAAAGTATAGAAGTAATCGGATATCAGTCCGCACAACACAATACGCTTTTTATACGAATTACAATACACTAGCAGAATGTGGCGTCTTTGATGCTGTAAACTGTTTTAAAAGTATTTTCATCTGTTGCAAATTTCTATATGCCATGCATAACTTAGTACAAATAAGTTTTTAATGTATCTGGTAATAGACTTACTAATGAATCGTAGTAGCTGATAATATTATACTTCAGTTAAAAAATTCTCAACATCCAATGGCCTTGAATGTTCGCTCCATACGAGATATGAACTGATAATATTACAATTTCAAAATTGTAATGGCCGTAAAGAGTATAGGTGATGATGCGAAAAGTTAGAAATTAGAACCGCTATATTTTTACGTATTTTTGCTAATAAGCACAAAACTGCACATAAATGATCATCTGTAAGCTGAACTTTAGCGTTATTCTCTAATACTAATATAAAATCATTCTCAATTAGTTCCGAAAATTATGTCGCAAAATTGTCTACAACTACATTTAATCCTTTCATATTTCTTTCCACTAACTTTCATATTTTTGACCAATAATTTTAGAAGAGTTTAAAACTCCACAAACACTGTCTGATTTGTGTTCACAATTGCTCTATTGTTGTTTTGTAGGTGAATCTATATAAACATTAAAAGGCGACTGTTTTGTATGTTTATGTGAATGCAGTGTCAGTTACGCTTAATAAGAATAATTTGTTAGTCACATTCATTTGAAAATCGGTATTTGCAGGCTTAAGAATGTAAGTGTGATAAATGTAATATGGATGTCTTTTCATTCTCTAGCATGAGTCATAGTTCTGCTTTTCTCCGTATTCACTTTAATTTTTTCAAATTTAATAAGTTTCAAGGGAATACTAAACGTAGAGTTTTGTAAATTTATTAAAAATACGGTAATGTAGATGAAACACTTCCCTTCATGGATAACTTCAAAGCAATACCACAAATTGACAGTTCTGCCGCGCAATTCACTCAGTATTGCAGTTAGAGATGGCACCAATCAGTATTGTCATCCTCGTGAAACTAGATTATGTTGCCGTGGAATGAAAATTACCCCTAGGTACTCGGGTTTAACCAACGTCATCTAGATCGATCTATGTAGGTGGCGTTGGTTTAATTCTTGGTCTTAGGGAATTAAACCAACCAATACAATCGCAGCGCTAAAACACGGAAATACAAGTATTTTGGAATTTCCTTAGAACTTTTTGGCCGGATCTCAAAACAAATTATAAGTTCCCCACCAGTAGACCGAGACGCGTCGAATGACACCTCATATGTCTTGATTGGAGAATGGGAAGTGTTTCAACTCTGAGTGATGGATGGACACACGGACACTCCCAGTTACTCAAATATTATAGAGGGCTGTACATAATATACCCAATATAGTACACCCAACAATGTACCTGGGATTTCCTCTCACGTATAAATGGGTTGAGTTGGCTTATTTGAAAGTTTCTCAGTGCTTTTTGAGATATATTCTTAAAATTGTTTTCTACCAGGTTGATTGATTATAGTGGTTCTGGCCGCGTTAACGGCTACGGTCATTAGTTCCGTAAATGTAGTGCATGCTTATTCCTCGGGAAATGGCGGTGAACTTCCACCGCTGAATGGTGAGGTCCGGCGCCAACCTACCTGCTTGCCAGCTGGATTTTCCCATCCAAGTATCTCCCAACAAAGGAAACCTCTCCAGCGAGGACGAGCTTTAAGCTCGTCGACCGGACTCCCGGCTTGTGTGTTAGTGTAGTGCATGTGTGTGTAAGTAAGGGTAGACGAATGGACAAGGAAGATTGCATGGCCCGTTTGTTAGTGTACTGCTCCGACATTCGCCTGATGTTGATCGGAGAAACCACGGAAAACTACCGATCAGAGCAGCCGGCCGTTCCCATTCTCCTCCAGACAACGGCTGAATTCTACCTAGCTATGTGTCGAAAATCAGGCCAGCGTCAGGACTCGAACCCCGGGATCTCCCAGTCGAAGGCATTGCAGTGAAATCAATTGACGCCCTGAGCCACCCAAGCCATTTTGGTCCAGCGTCAGTTCCACTACGAGTTTCAAGAAAGGCGATTTATTGCTAGTGGCCATGCAGCCTGGCGAAGGCCACTGCCCAACCTTGGCCCCCGCCCCCCGCCGGCCACGCCCCCGCCGCCGGGAGCCGTAAATGATGGCATCTGCCGCGGCCCCCTGCATTGGCCTGACACCAGTGCGGGCGCTTACAGCTACTTCTAAGGAGCGATTCAACAAATACTGGCGGGTTGGAGGGATAATGATAATGCCATCCTACCCCCTGGGAGTGTCTTACCCACTTTGTTCTCTTCCCCATTGCAATTCTGCAGTAACAGTGTGTACCATGTTTTGTTGACACGGCATTGTTCCCGCGTTGAAGAGTTAAGCTGGTACACGAACACTCACATATAGTATACATCCTTTTATTTTTTACGTATTAACATTTTCGGTCATGTTTACACCGATGGTGAAGTAAGCAATAGCATTATATGTAATAATTATTATATTTATTATATGTGATTATAATATCATAAACGTGTGTACATTTTGAGAAAAACGTACACACATTTTGAGAAAAAATTGTTTTTTTTGAAAAGCAGTAGCTCGCTTGATAATTATTTTAAAAGGAAATGTAATGTACGAACGATGTAGAAAATTATATTCTTATTAAAATTTATTTGAATCTATTTCTACAGGACTTAAGGTTAATGTGTTAAAGAGAACAAAATAAAGTTCTTACGAATACCGGGTTTTCGTGTCTTCTGAAGTTTGTTCATGGTCTGGGAAGTTAAAAGCTTAGAACACACTCAAAGAAAAAGTGTTAAATGGACTGTTTCCAGGTATCGCTTTTAAGTCCTTTGAGCCGCTAGGCGTAGAACCATCAAAGGCCTAAGCGCGCGCTGTCAGGCTGGGACGCGTCGGCCAGCGGAGCGCCCATTCACGGAGCGGTGTGGTTGGCTGAGCGCCCGCGACTGCAGCGCGGCCGACGACCCCGCGCCGCGACGCGGCGGCACACGGTTCTCGGAAAGTCCCCGCGGGGCGCCACCGCAGAGGCCGGTGGCTTGTGGCGGCAGACGCCGATCGAGGAGGCGGACAGGGGGCAGGGACGGGAAGCGACGCGCGAAGGGATGAAAGGCGGAGGCCGATGTGGCAGAAGCTGAGTTGGGGATGACAGAGCAGGGGGAGCCTCATGAGCGGAGACTGAGGTTGAGCTGGTAGAGTCCGACGTGGCAGAAGCTGAGTTGGGGGATGACAGAGCAGGGTCAGTCTGAAGAGCGGAGACTGGGGTTGAGCTGACAGAAGCTGAGTTGGGGATGACAGCAGCGACAGGCTGAAGAGTGGAGGATGAAGTTCAGTTAGCAGAATCTGTGCTCGCGGAGGCGCAAGTGGGCTGACAGAGCCTGAGCTGGTGGACGCGATGGCTCATCTGACGGAGGAAAGTTGGCGGAGGCTGAATAGACGCTGGCAAAGGAGGAGCTGAAGGAGGCAACAGCTGTGCTCGCGAAGGCGGTTCGGGCGATTGCTAAGCTATCGGAACCAGAACTGGCTTAGGCGCAGTTGCAAAGGATAAGCTTGCAATGGCAGACGCTGATCTTGAAGAGGCGTTACCGGAAACTGAGCTGGCGGAGGCTGATCTGGAGGAAGCTGAGTTCAAGGAGGATCAGCAGGCACAAGCTGGACTGGCGGAGGTTGAGCTGGCAGTGGTGGTGCTGTCAGGGGCTCAGATGGTGGATTCTGAGCTAGTGGAGGCTGAGCTAAAAACGGTTGAACTGCCAAAGGCGGAGCTGGAAAAGCTAAGTTGCGGAAGAAAAGGCTGAGATGGCGGTGAGGTTAAAAAAAGACTAACAAATGAAAGAGCCGAAGCTAAGGCAGAGGATGTGTTAGTGGAGGTGGACAAAGGAAGCAGTGCCTGTAGAGGCTAGCCTGGTGGAAGCGGAGGCGGTGGTTGAGCTGGCGAATGTGGCAGAGGAGGCGGAAAAAGTAACTTAGTGGCGACAATAACTTCACGCGTGTGCGGCGAGAGTTGAGGGGCAAAGAGCATTGGGCGTATGGCTAGTGACGTGGTGAGAGGTTGGGTGCGAGGGGCGATATGGAAGTTGGAAGGGCGTGGGGCAAGGTGGGAAGGGCGATGAGTGTGAGGCGTGGGATGCGGGGCAGAGGAACGAGAGGCGTGGAGATCGAAGGGCATTGGACGAGGGGCAATGGGTTGGGGGGCTTGTGAGGAAGAGCGATGACCGCGAGGTGAGTGGCGAATGGCGTGGGGCGAGGAGCAGTGTGGGAAGGGCCATGGGCGGTGGGCGTTGCCGCCCGGGCGTCGCTTCAAAGGCGCCTTGAGAAGGCCAATTGTGCGCTTGACGCGGCGATAAAGATGTCTCCCGCCCTTGCGCAACTGCCGCCGTCCTTTTACCCCAGGGAGTGCTCCAGTGGAGAGGTGATGCGGTTTATTCATTTGCACCGCAACGGGGCTTCTTAGGACCTTGAGACGTTTAGATTCAATCGCTGACTCAATATCCCGACGGAGGTAGTAGTTTATGAAAAGGTTTTTGGTCGACCGCGTACATCGTTGTGATCCTTCCGAATATCTTCAGAGCCCAGAGGGAGGCCTTTTCCTAAATAAACTTCTAAAAATAATTCGATGCTAGTCTAACAGTTGCAAAGGGGTCAACGATGGACACAACTTTTATTTCTTATGGAACCTGTTAGTATCACATCGCTTAGCCTGTTTGAATTCTTAATGCTACTAACTCTTATTGAGAGTCGTCTTTCCACGCGTTTCAGGTGTTCACTAGAAAAATCGAAACTGGCGCCAGGCGTAATTGCTTCGTGGATACCCCGATGTTCTCTTACAGCCAGGCCTACACACACACACACACACACACACACACACACACACACACACACACACACACACACACACACACACACACACACACACACACACACACACACACAATCAACTAAAGGAAGCGTGTGATAGAGTGGGGAATAACAAAGCTCCTGGCCCAGATGGAATCCCGAACATCGCATTAAAAATGGCCGTCAAGATGGCACCCTCACTGTTTCTGGATGTGTTCAATACTTGCCTTCAAGAGGGTATTTTCCCACGAAAATGGAAGCTCCAAAGACTGGTGCTCCTTCCCAAAGGAAACAAGAACCCGGACGAACCAACATCATACCGTCCACTCTGCATGCTGGATACAGCCGGGAAGATAGTTGAGCGCATAGTACACCGAAGAATAGAGGCAGCCGTCGAGCCGCAACTGGCCAGTAACCAATATGGTTTCCGGAAAGGTCGCTCCACCCTCGACGCGATTGACCTGGTGGTGAGTACGGCCAAAGACGCCATTTCAGGAACAAGGTGGAAAGGAGGAACGATGAGGTACTGCCTGGTGGCGACACTGGACATCAAGAACGCCTTTAATTCCGCCAAGTGGGACTGCATCATGAAAGCACTCGCCGAAATGACAGTACCCAAATACTTGCAAAGGATAGTGTCAAACTATTTTACTGACCGAACATTAATGTACGACACGAAGACCGGTGTTAAAGAGTACAGAGTGACTGGAGGTGTTCCACAAGGTTCAGTTCTGGGACCTTTGCTGTGGAACATAATGTATGACGGCCTTCTGAAACAAGAAGTACCAAGGGGGACTAAACTGGTGGCATATGCTGATGATCTGGCCGTGGTAATCGTCGCAAAACATCTTGATGATATAAAGTTTCTTCACGACAACACCTTCGAGAAGAGCAGCCAGTGGATGGAATCAGTAGGGCTGAAGTTGGCGGAACATAAAACTGAGGCAGTCCTCATTACTGGTCGGAAACAGCTGGAGGGCATTACACTTCAGGTTGGAGGGCATGAAATCACTTCTCAACCCTTCATTAGATATCTGGGAGTCATGATAGATGCGCGGCTTAAATTTAAGCAGCAAGCTGAACACGTGAGTGCCAAGGCGTCAGTGGTCAGAACGACCTTATCACGACTAATGCCCAACATAGGAGGACCAAAGCAAAAGAAGAGCTCTACTCTCATCAGTAGTAACATCAATAC